>LOJH01039864.1:0-21977 GCA_001685095.1 Ellobius talpinus | reverse complement strand
ACTAGAAAGGGAGGTGGAGGGGGGATGGGAGAATGGGGAGGGAATTGGGAGGAGTTAAAAAAAGAAAAAAAAAAGAATGGCAAGATTCTAGTCAAAGTAAAAAAAAATGTAGAGAAGTCACAGGTTACAGACATCAGAATGAAAACAAAGCAATCTCTATGTTGTGGGTATTAGAATGACAATAAAAATATTATAAAGAATTCTATACCAAGGATTTTGCATATCTAGATGAAAAAGAATGATTTATTGAAAGAAACAAACTGCCAAGCTGTCTTCCACACAAAGAAAAGATCATCTAAATAAGCCTAAACATTAAAGAAGCTGAATGTATTTCAACAAAGAATTAATGAAACTTTTTAATTAAAGACACAGGTCATTTGTATTGGCACTCACAAAATGGAAGAGTTGAATATAAATCCAATGAGATATTTATAGGATCTAAATAAGGAATAGTACAAAATTGTTGAAAAAAATCAAAGAACAACAACAAGAAAGAAATTATGTCCAAATCCTGGTTGGGAAGATTCAGTATTGTCATGATATTAGCTGTCTGTTCTCAGTTTGATATACAGATGCAGGACAATCCCAAGGAAATGCCAGAATGTGATAGTGAGGCCATTAGCAGATAGCCAGCACAGTACTGAAGGAGCAAACGGCTGAATGTTATGTTACAGTGGCCAAGATAGTGCGTAATTCTACAAATTGACTCTGACCTACCCACACGCACCATAGTGAGCGAATACATGCACAAGAACATACATGCACACACACGTACAAATAAATAAACAAGTAAATAAATGAATAAACAAACAAAGAAACAACACCAAAGGTTAATGAACATAAGAATGCCATACTGGCAGGTAATTGTTCATAGATATTCAAAACAATACACCACTCTCTTTGTAGACAGTTTTTTACAAAACTGAATACATTTTTGGCATTTGATCCAGTGATCCTATACTACAGTATATACCCAAAAGGCTTAAACATTTTTGTTCAAACAAAACCTGCATGCAGATTCTTATTACAGCAATTTTTTTTTTCAAAATTGTTCAAACTCGAAGTCCTACCAGTTATTTTTCTCCTTGCCAGGGCCAAATACTTAACAGAAAAGCAGTTTATGGTAGAAAGGGTTATTTTGTGGTACGGTTTGAAGGTATGACATATTGTGGCAGGACCAGTAGAGGAGGCATGACTGGATCTCCTCACAGGTTGGGGGGCCAGAGGGAGTATACACCACTCAGCTGGCTTTCTTCTTTTTCCATTTTATTCGGTCTAAGATCCCCACCCACTGGGATGGTACCCACACTCAGGCCATGCCCTTTGTTCTTTAGTTAATCCTGTCTGGATGTTCTTACAGGCACACTCAAAGGTGTGCCTAAGGTCATGGCATCCCTTAATCCCTTAATAGGAATTAACTATCCCAGCAACCTGGATATATCTTGTAATTACAAAAAGAATAAACTGGTGGTATGTAGCCTGTCAGTGGAATATTACACGGTGCTAAAAAGAAGTGGAGCTGTCAAGGCCTGAAAAGACCTGAAATAACCTTTATGTGCATTGCTAAGGGAGAGAAGCAAGTCTGAAGCCACACACAAATTAATTCAATTCCCTGATACCGTACAGACAGCTTATGGAGACAGTAACGATGCCCATACTTGCGATCAGCTTCAGTATGGGGGAGGGATGAGTGGGAAGAGATGAGTGGAGCCATGAAAACATCACCACATGATTCATCACCATTTGTCAAAACCCAAGAGACTTGCTTTGGCAACGCAAAGACAGCAGGCAAGCTGGACTCAAGGCTGTGTTTATAATGATGAACCAGGATTCTGGCATCTCTCTTTCACCATGAAAAACACATGGCCTGACAGATCCCAGGAGAGGATGAGTATGAACAGCAAGAAAAGAGCTACCCCAGGTTCACCCACACAACTGAACTCAGTCCTTTATGTCCTACCCACAGATGCAAGTTTGCCCAATATCAGCAAAGCTATGCCTGTGAAGCCAGTCTAGGCTACCCAGCATCCTGCTGGCTCACAGGTATGTGAACTCACTGAGATCATACTCTCTGCCACTGTGATTTCTGGTGGTGTCTTATGCAAGTAACAACTAACCAAGAAGACGTTGTGTGTGTGTGTGTGTGTGTGTGTGTGTGTGTGTGTGTGTTGGGGGTCGGCTATTATAACAAAGCTTACACTATAAGTTTGGTTGGAGACCCAGCGGTCATTAGTGGGGAAACTATGTCCTGGAGTTGGGAAATGATGGTTATTTAGAAAAGCTGGTACCTGCTAACTTGGAATGGGATTCTCCTTTCCATAATCTCACAAGCAGCGTCTCTGTAAGAGGACATTCCTCTCCCCCCACCTGTTCCCAAATACCCAACAGTTGCTTCCCAAATAATTGACTTGGAGGCTTAATATGACCTATATGCTTGGCCAATAGCTCAGACTTGTTACTAGCTAACTCTTTTGCTTAAATTAACCCATATTTCTACCTATACTTTGCCGCATGGCTTGGTACTTTTTCTCAGTACAGCATTTTCATCTTGATTCTCTGTGTTTACCTGCAACGCCCTGACCCCACCCTTCCTCTTCCCAGAATTCTAGTCCGGCTCTTGAACTCAATCTCTTCCTAACCACTTATCAACCAATCAGCTTTTTATTAGCAAATGAGACTGACACATATTCATAGTGTACAAAAAGATTGTTCCACAGCAGTGCCTGTTTCCATACACTCACACGCAACAGGAAAGCATTAGATTTTACCAATTGTGTTATACCTGTGCTCGAGCCAAGGGAATCTGCTCTGCTGCTTCTGTACTCTTTCAGTATTACTGTTTTCAGTGTAAAGATTCTACATCTTTCTGATGGAAATATCTAAGATATTTGAGTTTTTAGTGGTAAGCTAAATATTTATCATCATCATTATTATTATACTTTCTTTAACCTTTCTACCATTTACTGTGTCCTCTTATTTGTTGCTAATATAAACAAAGTTGGATTTGAATGTAATGTGAGTGAGCTAAGTGGCCTGGGCAAATGTAGTAATCTAATGGTTTATATGGATGGTGGTGATGTGTTTGTTATTATAATTCTAGTAACTAGGAATAACTAAGTTGTGTATTGTCTCCTGCAATGTTTTTACTTTGCTTCCTTTTCTTACCTAGTAAAATTGGCTTCCAGTACACAATGGATTTGCAGCTAAGAATGACAAGGGAACAATTTAGAAGCCAAAGATAAACATTATTATCATACAGTTCAATATCTGAGTTCAAGACCATTAGCTCTGTATTTTCTCTGCCTGTTAAAAGTTCTTTTACTTCACAACACATCTTCCTTCGATTACCTCCCCGTCATCCACATGGCCCTGTGACATGATCAAGAGACAGCCTCATGAACTTCAAACAAACTGTTCTAGTGAGAATTTATCAGTTACAGTATTAAATAAACCAGATCCCAAAGAGCACAGGAAACATTACAAAACAAAACAAACAAACAAAAAATACATTCCTACTCGAATTCTGAGCACCAGCTACCAGGCTAGACTTTTTTCAACAAACCCTTGGGATAAGTTATCAGGATTCATGCAAAGAAATACTCTTTCCTTAAGGATGTTAAGCTGTGAGACATTTATAAAAACAAAAATTCCAGTTTGCTGGGCTACTCCTCAAAGATGTCATGGCACGCAAAGGGAGAATCCTGTATCCGGACTGTGGAAAATTTGTACATTTAAAAGAACAAAACCCATCTAGAGCATAGCACACTCACTCTCTCCTGCCAAGCTGAATTCCTTGACCTTCAGTATCACCACGGTACTTACTAATGAAAAAGAGCCTTCTAAAAGAAGTTTCTATGAGGCCTACCATCCAATATGCACATGAATGATTAACATGTGACCAACATCCCTGAGGTATTTTAGCCCCAGGTAATTGTTTCCTTTATGATAAATGTCATGCATTTGATGTCTAAGTATTACTTTTGTAACATTTTTCATCAATAAATATATCAGCAAAGAAGAATTCTTTTAGACCAGGATGCAAGTTGATTGGGGAATTGAGAACATTTTGTACAGAAGAATTTTTCAGCTATTTATTATCCAACTCGAGTTCTCATCAGAAGCCTCTCCTCAAGACGAAGCAGCATAGGTTGGATTTTCCCTATCTTCCCCACTAAACACATCACACTTCAGAGTCCTGATGGTGGCAAATTGGTTTGGGCCTCCAGGACTGAAGCTACAAGACAAACACTGAAGAAGCTGACCCGGAACCTGAATTCTGCAAACCCCAGCTTAGCAACAGTTGGGGAGCCCAAGTGAACTCATTCCTGCTCCAGACGAAATGGGAGCCAGTGTGATGGCAGCCTGCAGGCCAACTCTACTAGAGAGAGATAAACTGAAGCCTGGCAGGAAAATGTGGCTTTTTCTACTGAATGAAAAACATACAAACAACAGCAATGGTGGTAGAAGAAGCAAGAAGAGGCTATCAACAATCAGCAGCCTTGGCTCTCCTTTCCTGCCTGGAGATGCCAGAGTATGTGGCTGCAAGCCTCTTTGACTCTATAGGCTAAGATTCTCCATGCCGTTCAGGGGATGGGCGGGTGGGACTAGAGGAAGATTGTAGGTGATAGAAATGGTTAGAGGCACAGCCTCTGTGTCTTTGTGTCAACCTAGGGCTCTCCTTCACACAAAGATTCTGAAGCACAGAGCAGCCCTGGCTGGAAAGTCCACCACAGTTCCTTCCTGACAAAGACATCCAAGGCTCCAGCTCACTCTGGTGAAGCCCTCTAACCCACTCGGCTTGAACAGTACCATATAAACCAAGACGATAAGTCTCTGGGAGGGCTCTGAAAAGAAACTGCAATGGAAATAAAGATCACCAAAATAATAGGTTGTGACCTAACTGCTGAACGTAATGAGATGTCTTCAAAGAGAAAAATCTTTATAGACTTCTGACATAAAAAAATAAAGTTTCCAGGTTAAAACAGAAAATCATGGTATTAAGACCATGAAAATCAAAATACATAAAGGGAAACTAGCTTGACTCTACACTGCCTAAAAGGAACAAAATCGGGTGTTATGCCTGTAATCTCAGTTACCCAGAAGGCCAAGGGAGGGTAAGCCTGCACAAACAGACAAAGCCTTGAATTAAGCAAAGGAAAAAGCCACACATCTCGAAGTCAACAACAGGTAAATGGAGCAGCTATGGAAAGCTATACCTGGTGTCATTCTTTCTAGTGAAAGAATGGACACCTGGGAAAAGAGTAAAGCAGGGGCATCTGCAAGGTAGCACTAAGTGCTCCTCTTGCTGCTGGGTTATAAGGGAGGGAGCACAGACTGGAGAGCCTCTCTATGTTGCACATATGTGACAAATGCAGAGCTCAATATAAACACTCGGTAAGCACAAATAACACGGAAGAAATGGTCAGCACCCTGTGGAGTATACCAACCACTCTATCATCCTGATGGTGGCTGCCATTCAGGAAAACATGGCAGCAATGACAGCAATGTGTGAACCTGTAACTACCACGATTATAAACACATAATACAACCCTTCAGTTCCCTTATTCACAACTCTGGAATCCAAAAGATTTTGGAAGACAGAATATTTTTGATAATGTATTCAACATTAACACTTGACATAATAAATTAATTGGGCTACAAAATCTGAACTAAAGAATAAATTCAGGGAAATTTTTTATCCCACGTAATGTGAATGTGTGCATACATGTATACACATCTGTATATATTATATGATTCTAATGAAGCTCTAAAGAAAGGTAAATTGTGAAACATAGCATCTCAAAATTGCCCATGAAAGGCTGCTAACATGGCTGGCTTTCATGACAACAGAGCTGTGATTTCTTGGAGGAATAGCTGTTGGGAATGGGAGAGCTGCTGGCCCACAGAGTTCACACAAACATTTTTATGTCCAACATGTGTAAAGATTAAAACTCTAAAGCCACATGAACTTCTCCTTGGTAACACTAGCTGTTACCATGTCAGTTCACACACCTGTGCATCAGGCCCTCTCAGTACCACCAGCTTCCAAAGACACGGAGACTTCTTATTAACTATGAAAGTTTGGCCTTAGCTTCAGCTTATTTCTAAGTAGATCTTATAACTTAAATTAACCCATTTCTATTCATCTATGTGCTGTCTGTCATGTGGTTCTTGGCTTTTAGCTCCCCACCTGCATGTCCTGCTTCTGGCTGGTGACCCCACCTTTCTTCTTCCCCAAGACTTCTCTGTCCCCAGAAGTCCCACCTAACCTCTTCCTGACTATCTATTGGCCATTCGCTCTTTATTAAATCAATCAAAGTGACATGTCTTCACACAGTGTAAAGGAATATTCCGAACATACTTGTGTACTTCTTCAACAAATATTTGATGACCGGTGCTGCCTCGCATAAGGAGCACATTCTTTGCTGGGCCCTAAGTTTTCATCTCCTCGGCAGCGCACATCAACATAAGCACCATGGCACCTTTACAGAGCAGGAGACCAACCTCAGGACAAGTGATGCAATACTCCACGGAAATAGCAAAGATGCCTCTACCCGGACAGTGTTGTAGTGGGTAAGCCCAAAGCCCTCCCTTACTTCACCATGGAGTCTATTAGAGGGAAAGGGTGGATTTGGCACCCCGATATGAGAGTACCATCTGACAATGTCAGAAACATCAGTCTGAGCCAGAAAAACAATAAAAGAATATAGTCCAACATATGCTAGAGAACTCAGCACACATCATTTTAATAGAGAGGAAACTCAAAGTGAATACTTATTTATAGGAAAATAAAAATGTGCTCCCGAGAGTATAAGGAATTTAAAGCAAGCACCAAGAGAGTGCAGTAAAATTAGTGTCTAAGGTGGAAGTGTTCAGAAGCGCGGGAGGGCTCAGTGTGAAGTTTCTGTTCTATAGAAACAGCTAGCCTGTGCCTCCCTCTTGAACATAGCCAATGAGGTCAGTGGACAAGTCACTGCCATAGTTGGTAGGATACATGGCAGCAACCATCATGCCAAGCCCAGCCACAACTTTCTTGTCTTTTCAGGGTCGTTTTATTTAGTGTTTGATCACCTGGTTATTTCACAGTAGGGGCGATTTTGCATGCGATAAATGAAGAAAGCAAAATTCCTCCACAATGGTGAGGGGCACAACAGGCAGACACAGATGCCATTCTTGGGAAAGCCACTAAGTTATGTGTGTGGGAAGATGGAGAGGAGCAAAGGGAAGACAGCNAGACAGCATCAAGGGCTGAGTGAATATGACGTGAGGGGAGAGCTACCTGGGGGGAGAGGTAGCTGCACTCCACAGAGTCTGAAGGTTTCTTTCAGGTATGTGATTGATTCTTCTGTGGCCAGTATGGAAGCAACATGGACCACAGACATCATCATGTCCTCCGGTGGCAGCATGGACCACAGACATCAACACGACCTCAGGTGGTATCCCAGACCATGATTTTCATAGTCCATACCACTGCCAGAGGCCATGTTGACGTCCATGGTCCACGCTTTCACCAGAGACCATGCTGATGTCTATGATCAGGGCTGCCCCAGGAGACCGTGTTGATGTCTGTGATCTCTGCACCCACCAGAGGCCTTGTTGACCTCTGTAGTCTGTGCTGCAGCTGGAGGCTATGTTGACGTGTGAGGTTTGTGCCACTGCCCGAGACCATGATGACATCCAGGGTCCACGCTGCCACTGGGGATCATGTTTAGGTCTAAGAATCATGCTGTGGCCATGATGATGTCTGTGGTCCCTGATGCAACCAGTTTAGCAAAAACAACAAAGAAAGTCAGTTTCGACTCGTAACTTCAGATCAGTCTGTTCCAGCCCTTGTGTTGTTTCATGACCCAGGTATCATTCGGTGCGATGAACCCTAAATGTAAATGTAAAAACAATGTTTTGAGGCATCCCTATAGCAGATTACCTGTCCACAGACCATCAAAGCATCAGTCTGGACCTGGTAAAGGCTGATCTGTTACATGGAACTCAGTATTGGGAACAATGGAGCCTGTAGAAGAGGTGGGGCCTCCAGCAAGGTCTTCGGGTAGATGGAATCAAACCCGGGGAGAGAACTGTGGGTCCTTCATCTTTTCTGCCTTTTTCATTTTCTGACCATAAGGCAAGACATTTTTCTCCATTGGGTGGGTCCTCCATGGTGTGCTATGTGGTCTCAGGCCCAAAGCCACGAGCTGTGGAGCAAAGTCTCAAAAACTAGGAGCCACAACAAGCCTTCCCTCTTTCTAAGTTGATTGTTTCTGGAAGTGTTAATGGTAGCAGAAAGCTAGTTAACACAATCAGTTAGCTGTGCATGAGGTTTCCAGCCTTGAAGATCCCAGGTATGCTTTTTATCCTCTTGCTCCTTCTCCTTTGAAGCACTTAGAGAGACCTTTGAAGAGATTCAACATTCTAAAATGTGTTATCTTTAAGCCCTCTAACAGAAGGGATGACCCTCAAGCAAGCCATCCAGGCATCACAAGCATGCTAAGCACTGTGGCCTCATGTCTATAATTTGTCAGCTATGACTCTTATCCTAAGATTACAACAAGAGAAAGGCCATTCTTGTGTGTGCTTGCTCTTCCTGTGAGGGAACTAAGCCTTCCCTTCGCAGAGAAAAACATGGGAAAACATGGGGCGTGAGCTCTTCCCACAGGATCTCAGCAGCAACTGGAGAGCATCTTAGAGAACCATGGTTAGAGAGTGTTCTTGGTAGTACAATGGTAAATGGAGCGGATCTATGCATAAAGTCAGCTCTTTGTCTTCTGAGCTGTTAAGTGCATTCTAGTTATACTGAGTTTCAGTATATCAAAAGATTTTATTAACATAGGAAACATGATGAAAATTGGTCTCACCACGTGGTTTTAGGTTGTGGGCTCAGCTTCCAAAGCCTGTAGCTCTCTGCCCATACCAACAACATTCCAGGCCTGAAGTACAGACAGCACCCATTCAGTGGGAAAACTCAGGTCTTCCAGACAAGAAAGCCAAGAGCTGTAAATGAAGCCGAGTCCGGTGAGACTCAGGAGCATTAATATGAGAACTCTAACCAGTGGAGAGCCCAGAGGCTGCAGGTAGGAACTGAAAGGCAGAACAGTGACTTCAGCACATAATATCAGTGAAATTGTTCCCATGACCTTGGGAAGATGGAAACATTTTAAACAGGATCCAAAGGGCAGTGCATGGAAGAAAAGCAATAAACTTGACCACATTAAATTAAGAACTTCTGTTCATTTAGGCAATGAAAGCAGAATAAAAGAGCAAGACAGCCAGAGTGAGAGATTGTCCTTTTTACCATAAAAGCAAAAACAATGTATCTAGAATGCAAAATAAACTTTCAAATCCATAGTAAAGTATGGAAAAGAAAAATGTGCATGAGGCCAGAACATGTCAAGTGAAGAGAAAACACATAGAAAATAAATTAAATTCAACATGTACCCAATCTTATTAAATATTAGCAAATGCAAATTCAAATGTTCTTGAGCTACGGATTCATTGACAAGAATGACTAAATGAAAAAAGTGACAAATCCAAATGTTGGCAAGGAGTCAGTGCAATGGAAACTTCCATATAATGTTTAAGACAGTGCACTGCTGTTGGCCAAGCTGGAGAAGTCACTGATGTCTGGTCTTGTGAAAGATGTGTCCTGCTGACTTATTAGGTTTCCGACTCCATGCTGGATAATAGAATCTTATGAATCATTTTATTTCCTAATTCTGGGGAAAAACTTGATAAACTTAAGTATGAAGTTTTTGTGGACTATAGAGATTTTGTGAACAATATCTAAAAAGTGTTGTTTTGCATGTTATGTTAAAGACTTATACTTTTAAAAAGCATACAACAGATGCTCATTTCTATCAGATGTGCTTCTCTCTGGCTGGGAACTCACTGTGTAGTCCAGACCGGCCTCCAACTCCCAAAAGCTCACCTGCTCTGTCTCTGCTGCCTTGAGTTCTGGGACCATGACACCTGACTCTCTCGTCCTCTGAATGTATGTATGAGTGCATTATATTGTTATTGGTTTCTAAATATCAACCTCTATTCTTAGAATAGAGGCTTCACTTTGATTACAACATTTCACTGTTTTTTATGTGTGTTTTATTAATGATTTCATCCCTATTTATGGCATTTGCCTTGAAATGTCTAGGGTCTTTTGAACTGTATCATACGGTTCTCAAACTATACGCTGAGCAAGTTTGAACTGCTACAGAAATTTGGACTTTTATAGAGAGGTTCAAATGGCTAAGTTACTCGTTGCGATAACTCTTGGACTAGCTTTTCATTTCTTTTTAGAAGTGAAAGATAGTGCAGATTGCTGATGGCTAGACAGAAATGAGAGCCTGACCACGATCACACATGGGCAAACATGATGGGGAAGGGAGGCATGCATGATGAGCACTGGGGTGAGCAAGTGATGTTTTGAGAGCAACAGAACTGACTTAGACTCATTGCAAATCTACTCAACAGTTTCCTGTAGGAAAAAAGTCACTATGAACCCTAGTCACTCAGTGTTGGTATTTTTGCCCTGCTCTCCCCTGCCAGAAGTGCTCTTGGGACATCACTTTCCCACATATTGGAGTCAAAACAAGCCTGACTTATAAAATCTAGTAGTCTCCTCTCTTATCCAATGTTCTATTGTGGTGAAGGGACACCATGACCATGACAATTCATAAAATAAAGCATTTTATTGGGGCTTGCTTACAATTTCAGGGGTGTCACCCATTGTCATCATGGCAGGGAGCATGGCAGCACACAGGCAGCAGGAAGCATGGGAAACTATGTCTGGCTTGGACTTTTGAAACCTCAAAGCCCATCCCCAGTGACACACTTTTTCCAACAAGGTCACACCTCCTAATCCTTCTCCAGTAGTGCCATTCTCAGATAACTAAACATTCAAATATATGAGATTATAGGGGACCATTCTTATTCAAACTACCACACCTTCCCTTGGCATAAACATTATAAAGTAGTTTTAAAATAATGGAAAAACTTTTTTATGGTTTGACAGTTTCAATTCAAGAAAGGTAAACTGAGATGCAGCCATCCTAAGAACTCTATACTACCTGAGGGGTCATGTCTGTGTCAAGGAAGAGGAAGGGCTAACACAGACATGGAGGCTAGCGTGAAAGAAACACTGATTCCTCTGATGTGATGCTACCCTTCGTGGACATTTTCTGTCTTTGAAGGAAAGTCAGTTGCTTGTGGCATCATTCTTAATCCCACTTAGCTGCAGGCAGTTGGCAGCTGCTAGCACCTGTCAGCCACCACTTCTTCTCATGAGGGATTCTGTTCTAGGTGAGGAGATGGCTGAGCATCCATTCTTCCATGCCAGCGAGAGATAAAGACTATGTAGTCTCTCTCTGCTCGTGGGAACCCTCACTTGGACAGAACCTTCTATCACTCCCCTGTCACAGGGAAGTCCAGACCAGGCTCCCTTTCCGGCTCTCTGGAGCTAGGTGACTGCAGGAGACATTGTTCTCCTCAGGGACCTCAATTATACCAGTACTGGGACCTCCCGTTCCCCCTTAGTGTAGTATAACATCTGTGGAGTCACACAGGCCCCAGAGGAATTTCAGGTATAGTCTATCTGCCTTTGAAGGTAGACTATGCCATGTGAGTTCATAGCTATAATTAGAAACATTTCAGAAGCTGACTTCAAAGAAGGGCATTAGAGCTCAGAAGTGTGACTATACATAAATACTTCCATGCATGCTTAAATTCAACCCAATGTGCCTGTCGTGATCATATATATGTTCCAGTTTACTGGCAAGGCTTCTACACTCAGGCCATGGATGGAAACAACCAGAAATGCCAACTCTACGATTTATTTTGAACAAGTTTAAGAAACCATGTGCTTATAAATGAAGTTAAATTTTCAGGTGAATTCAATTCAATTGGTTATGGAGCAACTACGAGAGATGAAAACTCTAAGATTGCCACAAAATTTACAAGATTTAGGCATAAAAGAAGATTTATTCTAAAAGATTTTTTTAAGAATTTTGTTTTAAAATGTTCAAGCTAAGACATAACATTACTACTTCAAATCCAATTTAAACACTTCCCCACCCCAAGCAAAACCCAACTGACATAGAAAAGAGAGTCTTAAAAGGTAAGAGGGGGAAGAAAGAGAGGCTGAAGTAGAGTCGGCAAGAAAGATGGGAAGGAGATGGCTGGATGGGAGGAAGCTAGAGCATGTGTGTAGATGGAGGATGAAGGACATAGGACAAGCACTTGGAGTGGAGGAGGCTGCAAACATGATAGAGCATTGCTGTAGCTTCACAGTCAGTGATGGGGTACAAGCAGTGTTGGCCATGTGTGTCTGGGGGAGAGAGGACACTGAACCATGGTTAGGCTCTCTAGAAGCCTTGGGGGTGGTCTGCATCAACACTTGGGAAATGCTTATGTCCTGAACAGAGAGGTAGGAGTCACTGATAAGACCACCAGAAGTGAAGTGCGCAAACTCTGGGAGTCATGTCAAAGCCGCTGTGAATTGCTGATGATAGACAGTGAACAAGGGACTCAGCAAAGCAGACAGCCAATCCAGGCCAGAACGATGGTACGTGAGAGCACACGACACTAGGAAACAGTCAGCTCACATGGATGTGCCCCATGCTTAGCACCCCACCAACACCCTGACAACATCTCTCAGACAGAGGAGCAGCAATGCCAAACATCACAGGAATTCCTGGGGTGTCTGAGATTAGCCTGAACTGGTAAGATTATCTTTGGGACTACAGGTGGGTACCTTTTGTTAGTTTCTCAATAAACCATCTCTATACCTTTCTTTTGTCACATCTTCTGCTATGAGCTGAATAGATGTTGGGCATCACTTCATGGTGTGATGCCTCTGAAAGAGTGAGATTTTCCTCCCTTGCCCCTGGTACTCACTCGGAAGTGATGGCTGTATCCACAGCAACCTTCCTGTAACCATGAGCCCAACATGGACACAATGGGCCAATATAATAGGAATGGCTTAGAAAGTGCTGGGTTCAGGATGGCAATGCTAGGTGGCATGTCAGAGCTAGTAACTGCCAATCTCTACAACTTCCTGCCTTGTTACATCACCATGAAGCATAATTTTAACTCCTTGTGTCTGAAAGGTTTCTCACTACCAAGCCACTTTAAAACTGCAACAGTAGTGAAAGTGACATACCAGCAGTTAAGAGCACTTGCTGCTCTTCTAGAGGACCCACATGGCTGCTCACAGTTGTCTGTGACTCCAGTTCCAGGGAATCTGATACCCTCTTTTGGCCCCCACAGATACTGCAAGCACATAATACACATCCATACATGCTGGCAAAACATATGCATAAAATAAAAATAAAATACTTTTTAAAACCACAGCTAATGATCATTATAAAATATGACCTCTTGTGAGGTAATTTGACTGTAATTGGCCCCATAAGCTTGTAGAGAATGGCATTATTAGGAGGTGTGACTCTGGTGGAGTGAATGTGGCCTTGTTGGAGGAAATGTATCACTGGGGTGGGGAGTAGGTCTTGAAGTCTCTTATGCACAAGATATGCCCAGTATCTCAGTTCATTTCCTGTTGCCTACGGGTCAAGACAGAATTCTCATCTGCTTCTCCAGCACCACTTCTGCCATCTTATCCCACCATGCCATGATGTTCTCCAGCACCACTTCTACCATCTTATCCCACCATGCCATGATGTTCTCCAGCACCACTTCTGCCATCTTATCCCACCATACCATGACGATAATGGACAAAACTTCTGAAATTGTAAGCCACCCAATTAAATATTTTCATTTGTCAGAGCTGCTGTGGTCATGGTGTCTTTTCACAGCGATAGAACCCTACCTAAGAGACCTTGTCATTAAACTTGAAGATGTATTTCATACAAAGCTATAAAACTTTCAATTTATATTTGATGAAATTAAGTGGTATTATTCATACATCTGAGAAGTCATAGTCACTGAATTAAAGTGTCTTGTATGCACCCTACAGCGGAGGAACAAAATATAAAATGCAAATAAATATCTGTTAAAGATTTTGAGCCAAAGCAACACATCAGCAAAATGAGGGACTGTGGTGATTTTATTTAAAATGGAAAATGCATGACAAATTAGTCCTTCGAGAAGCATGGAATGTAAAAAAAAAAAGATATTTTGTGTTGCCTTTGTGTCTTTCCTTAGAGAACTAGTCCTGAGGAAAAGGAAAACTGCCCTGACAGGGGAAAAAGCCTCCTCTCTTTAGCACCCAGAAATTCCTGCTCAGGGAGTCACTGCACAGTGAGGAGTGACAGCCACCTGGTGTCAGTGGGGCTTGACGCTGACACCTCCCCCCTACACACACACACACACACACACACACACACACACAGTCCCAGAGACCCATGCAGAGTGTGAAGGGAGATTTAGCTTTATGGCTCGGAACTTCCTCCAATGCCTTTTATCAAGGAAACCCTCTAATCCTGCGAGGTTAGGCTCCAGTGCCTGCTCTTCACTAATACTCCAGCCAGTAGTGGACATGGGCAATTCCCTCACCGTACTCATCCTATCTGTGCTGCAAACACCGGTCACCGTGCATGCTTGTTCTGATTATGTGCTCTATCTTGAATTGGAATATGAGACCAAGCCCTGCCCTCTCAGTATAGACTGTAGGTTGGCCAGAATTGACTTTGGAGGCAGCCCATTCAGATTTCTCCACTCATGAAAAGATCTGCAAGGTGGAGAGAAGGCTCAGCTGTTAAAAGCACGTGTTGCCTAGCAGAGGGCCCGGGTTTAGCTCCCAGCACCACATAGTGGCTCACAGCTATCCATAGCTTTAGTCCCAGGGAATCTGATAGCCCCTTCCAATTTCTGCAAACAACAGGCATGTATGCGGTACACATATATACAGGCAGGCAAAATACTCAGACACATAAATAAATCATAAAGTAATACATTAAATATGGAAGACCACATACAGCAAAGCCCTGAAGGAAATGCTTGCAAGACTGGGGAAGAGGTGGTTGGACAGCCGTCATTTTAAATTATGCTACCATATGTCCATTTACTAATTCTGTCTGCTTCTGCTCTATTTATGGAAGGAGAAGGTCTGATTCGGCTGACCAGCATTTGCCAGAGTTTGCCCATAACATCTCCTGAGAAGACAGTCAGGAACTGCCTTCCCTATTTAGAAAGAGCTCAGATCCACTTGGCCTTTGATGCTCAGTGGCCTCCAGGATAAATAAAAGCTTGTGATTACCCTAGGGAGCACTCACTTCCATTTTTATCCCATAGTGTTTGACTAAATACCACAGGAAGACGAGGAACCTGCACCAGCTTTCCCAGCCGAGGCTGCATCTGATTACTGATGCACTTCAAACAAAAATGGATTGCACATGGCGCTGCCTTGGCACAGAATTCAGAGGACACTTCCTGGTGTCAGTCCTCCTAGGGCGGAACCCATCCAAGCTTGGGGTGAAGGACAACTAAGTGCCAAATGGGAAGAACATTCCCTCTCCAGTGAGAGCAGCTCACCATGTTCAACCCTAAAGCTCTTTACTCCCCATTTCACCGGAAGTCTGTAAGTAACCATGACAGGAAATCTGACAGCAAATCAAAGAACCAGAGCACACAGAGTCTGCGCAAGAGGCTGGGCGCGGAGTGGGGGTGGGGGTCTCGTGGGCTTTCTTCTTTCCGTTTTGTTTTATTTATTAGAGAGGAGAATTGGCCTTAGCCTGAAACTTTATTAATAGGTACATAACCAGTCATGTCCCAGTTCCTCTAGTTGAATACAGAAACAAAGTCTGAAGAAACAAGGAAGACAGAGCGGGGTCAACTCTCAAGGAGTCCTCTGGAGGGGTGGGGACCTCCCTGGTACGTCAGTGTTAGGAAAGAAACTGCAAGGTTTGCTGCTGAGGCAGCTACGGAAGAGAGTTAGGAGAGAGCAACCTTAGAGCTCACGTCAACTGGATCATTTTACCTTTAGAGGGTTCCTCTGGAGGAACATGAAGGTACCGCAACCACTGCAGGAATCTAGGAACCCTTCTTTGCTCTCCTGTCTGGTCTGAGAGTCCTGCACCAAGTTCGCTTGGGCAGAGCCAGGCCAGCCTCCCTGGGCTCTTGGCCAGAGGTGAGCAGAGGCAAAACCTGCGCAGCACTCTGAGGAGCGTGTGCTCTTCGGAATGGCCACCATAGGTTTTAAGGCAGCCTTGCAGCATATCGGCCAGAAGCTTACATTTTTTAGCACATGAAAAAAAGCTTAATTATTTTACCCTGTAACATGTTTGTAAACTCAGACTGCATTTTCTACGTGACAAATATGAGGCACATGCTACCGTTTCTCCTTAATGATCAAGAGCCTCCGTTTCTCTGGCTTTAGAGGATGCAGCTGTTTCACCCCTGATGCTAGGGCCGTGGCAAGGCTGCTATGCTGTGGTATTTGGGAATTTTGGCCCGGCTGTTCTGGTGATGATTGCTCCTGAGGTTCCGGCTTCTCTTCTCATCTGGTTTTGAGTACCTGGTCATATGTTTCTTCATTACTGGGCACAATGAGTATTGGCACCCAAGTGTCTAGCCACCCAATATCACAGCAAGTTCCGTTTTGTCATTTACAAGAGAAAGGTGAACAGATTCATAATAAATTCAATATAAATTCCCGTTATAATGTATCCATTCTTCTTTTGTTTGACACTTTCCTTCACCCATACAGTAATCTCTTTTTCTTGGAAATAAATGTTTCAGAATAATTATTTTCTCACCCATTTGACTGCTACCATTGTTGTGATATTTACCAGATGCTTATGGGGACTATAAAAGTGACGGGGTTTTTTTGTCTGTTTGTTTTGGAGGTTTGTTTGTTTGTTTTTTGAGACAAGTTTCACTGTGCCTTGGGTGTCCTGGAACTAGCTCTGTAGGCCAGGAAGGCCTCAATTCCCAGAGATCCACCTGTCTCTGCCTCCCAAGTGCTAGGATTAAAGACCTGTGCCATCCCTGCTCAGCTGAAAGTGATGTTTTAAACAGGAATGGTTTGTTAAAAATCTGCTTTTAGGCATTTTGACTTTGGAATGTCATACCATGCGATATGGCTATCACATGCATACTGTTGGAATTTTTGTAATGAGAAAGGGCTATGTAAAACTAGATAGTACCTTACAAGGAGGGATGAAGGCTACACCCATGTCCCTTTGCTCCTGTGGTCATAGGTATCAGTTAGTTCAAGCAAACAAAACTCCCCCACCCCAAACCAAAACCATTGGTAGCTGCTTACAAAGAAAAAATTAGTTTTCCCCAATAGAGTTTCACTGACTATATTAACCTCCTGTTGGGGCAAGCCCCATACCCAGGAGTAGTCGGCCAACACAAAGTACACTCAATGGTAATTTTGTAGACTTTTTGCCTCATATTGCTTTGTTTAAACTTTTTTTTTGTCTTATTGGTCTTCTGCTTGTATGTTTTATTTTCCTTTGTGTTTTTGTGGGGCTTTTTTAGTGTGTGATTCTTGATTTTTTTATTTGTTTGCTTTTTTAAAGAAAGAGAGAAAGGGTAAGCATGGAGTTAGGTGGGTGGGGAGGTAGGGAGGACCTGGAAGGAGTTGGGGAAGGGGAAAAGTGTAATCCGAATATATTGTATAAAAATAATATTAAAAGAATAAGTAAAGCAGAGCACAGTAAACAATAAAAACAGAAGATGAAATCACTACTTGTGGTTAATTTTCTAATAATCTATTCGAGCTTGGTCAGCCTTCCAGATAGGACTAGGAACGGAGTCAATCTCCTTGGCCTTTGGAACATCCAGATTTCCCAGCCTCCTCTGACCCTTTCATCTCAAGAGGGTGGAGTGGCATTCCTGCTATAGTGCCTTGGTCCGGAACAGTCACCTTTCTAAGAGTCTAGAATAAGCCACTTCATCCACTGCCCGCTAGCAATTCTGCAGTGGGAGTGGGCACCGGATCGTAGTCTAATCCTATGTGAACCAAGCATAAACCTACACAACCACCCCACCCCACTTTATGTGTGTAGAAACAGAGGCACAGAGGGATCCAGCGGTGTGTGTGTAAAGTCACAGAACTGGTCACAGTCAGGGGAGTGGGCTCCTTTGGGGAGGGCTGAGCCACGGACTGGCTTCTTCACACCTTGCACCCCTGCCTGAGCAGGGCTCTGGAGAGCCCCTGGGGCCATGGCTGTCTTCCAAGATTAGATTAGACCCTGAGGCTGGACTTTGCTCTGAGGATACTTAACCCTTTGAAGGAAAGCCAGCTAGGTACCTGACTACATCTGACAGCTTTAGGAGCATGAGTTTAACAGAGAACACCTGCTGTTGGGGCATTTCTCCCCAGAGAAAGTTTCTAAGTGTCCTGCTGTGCCATCATCAGTCGAAGGACCAGCCCTAATTCCCAAGGTGGGGCCTGCAAAGTCACCCAGCTCCTTGAAAAACCTGATGGCCCATCACAGCTTCTCTTGGCTGAGCTGATGGAAAATGCATTTATATTTGGCAAATGCCAATATAATTGGGCTTTTTAAAATTCCAGAAGGCTTTAATTGCAGAAAATCACTTATATTTAAATCCTTTATTGTCTTTTTTTTTCCTCTTGAGGCTGAGCAATGAAATGAGAGCAAACTAGAACTTAATAAACACTAATTCCCCCCAGGATTCAGAGCGTCTTTAAAGTGGCTCTAAATCATCTGTTCATGAGACTTCGCCCAGCTGCCTGTAAGTTCCATGGCCTGTTTCGAATTGACACTTCTCACTCTATTCAACAGACACAAGGAAAAAGAACCAGAAAATAATGC
Organism: Ellobius talpinus; assembly: GCA_001685095.1. NCBI lineage: Eukaryota > Metazoa > Chordata > Mammalia > Rodentia > Cricetidae > Ellobius > Ellobius talpinus. The sequence continues at coordinate 3,249 of LOJH01039864.1, read as the reverse complement.
CTCTAGAATGGTTGCCGTTCCTAATTGTCCTGTACAGTGGCCAGTCAGCCTCTGGCACTCCTGGGAGAAGAAGGATTTCCCTCCTACAGAGGAATGTTAGCATTCCCAAGGACCTCTGAGGATGGGGAGCACACGCCACACCCTGCAGCACAAGCAGGCTCTGCTTTAGACCTTAGGATAGCACTGATACACGCATGCCAACATCCTCCAGTTACCAAGGCATTGCTCATCAGCCAAGAATGACAAACACAATGCAATATGCAGGTCAAGTCAGGGGTTCCTACTATCAAGTCAATTTTGCTGCCTTATAGGTTGCAGATTAAAAAATAATATAAAAAGAATGTAATGGGCTCATATAAGGATGCACCAAATATTGCAAGGCACTTGGAGATCCTCAGACACTGTGGATTAATTGTCTGCCATGCCCATTGGTATCAGCCATCCTACACTTTCACATACAGAATTTGTCTTCTCTAAACTGGACAGTTTCTCCTGATAAGACACAACTGTTGACTTTCTTTATCTCTTCTTAGTGTGGTTCCAAATTTGTGTTTAAATTAGGTTATATTTGGCACATGTATGGGACACTTCTGCTTAAGATTATGGTCTGTTCAAGGGAAGAAGGAGTAAGAGTGAACAGTAAGGAGGAAGAAAATAAATTGAGACCCTTCAGAACATCCTCTCCTTTCTACTTTGAGTCTCCCACTGTGGCAGAATTATAAGATTGCTAAGGAATTTATCTGAGAGCTTGAATGATGAAGGGTTTCTTGGGAAAGGCATCTATTTAATGAGGTAATGTGAAATACTTCGCCATGACATTTCATTTTGAATCTACATACATTTTATCAACTACATTAGAACTACTGATGCCGTGTTTCTCAACTGTTACCATCACCAAGGAGACCTAATTAGGTCCTGATTATTCAGCTAATGATAAGCTGGTCTGTTTTCCTCCACGGGGATCACATCTTTCAGCTCTCACGCCATCTGGACATCTGTAAGCAACTGAAATTCTGGCATTTTTATGTGCAGAATAATTCACTGGTTTCGTTTTTTAAAATATTTACCCAAAGATTTATCTCTATATACACAGACTTAGCTTTCTCCTTAATTTAAAAGTCCTCTGGCTTCTGAAGAGCTCGACTGGTCCCTCCACACAAGGAGATGTGAGCCACAGCCACCCCTTGGGCAGACCTTCCCAGATGGGTTAATGATTCTAGAGCCAGACTCAATATGGATGAGGACGAGTGGGAGATTTAAACACTGGGCTTCTCGGTTGAAAGGTGGTTAGAGAAGAAAATACACACTTGCTTTTGTTCTTGAAACTTCCAGGAACATGAGATGTGGCATTCTGTGCCGTGTTTACGAGATTATTTCCCCCAAGTAAACACAGGTGAGAGAACCCATCTAATGTAGGGGTGGGGCACGCTACAATAACACCATAATCTTTACTACTTACTTTGGGCTTATTGTGTTTATTTGAAAACATCAACCTACATTGTGATGGGAATAGGGAGCTGGGAAAATAAAATTGCTCTCAGGGCTGACCTCTCAATGATTTACCTATGAAATCCCTTGTGATCTCCTGTTATTCTCGAGCTATGTGGCTCTACCCTTAGAGGGCAGACCTGTCTGGGTGGGAGACTCTAGAGCATTTCCAGCTCCAAATACATTTGTCTGGGGCTCTGCATTCAAAAATTTTATGCTCATCTTAATTAAGCAGGGAAAACACTGGCATATCCAAACACAATTCAACCTACTGTCTTTTATAATAGTCATGAGGACAAATGGTTCTCGGGGAATGGAGAAGAAGCCCTTGGAGGAAGTCTTGAGGGTTCTCAGAGGAAGAGATCACAGGGGTGAAAGAGCCTGTGGACAGGCAGCAAACATGACCAAGCCCTGGCACTTTCTGGACACGTGTCTTGGTGCTGTACTGGAGTGTCTAGGGTTCTGGGGTTTTAAACTATAGGATATTACAAGAAAATGTACAATGAGGTCAACATGTTAGGAAACAACTGCCGTTGAGGATGGAATACAAGTGTTTATTATTAAAAGGCGGGCCTGAGATGACCTCAAGGCCATCAGGGAGACACTAGCATCTACTCAGGCAGTAGAGAGAGGGCAAGAAGGGTGAATGGTGGCCTTTGCTGTGGTATCTGCAGGAGGAAGAAGCTGAGGAAGGCAGAGTACGGTGACCGTTGGTTGGTTGGTTTGCTATTTCAGGGGCTGTCCTGCTTACAGAGCACCTGGCCCTGAGGTGAACATGCAGCTAGAGGACGGTCATTACGAGGGTGAGAGTCTCAGGAAGAAGGTGTGTGTTGACCATTTACTTTGAAAAATTGCTCTCATGGGTGACTTGTCTCTCTAGGCAACAGATGGCCTTTTCCGTTCAAACCCAGATGTTCAATCACAGCATATGAACACGGAAAACAAAGCCAAAAACTCACAGAGGATATTGGCCCAAACCACACGAGCTTGATTTATACCCGCTCTTGCCAGGTGGTTGTGGTGACGCGGTAAGGGCTCTGAGACCCTCTCCATAGGCCCAAGCTTCTTCCTCAGAACTTCCTACTTCTGTCATGTGTGAAAGAGACACTGGGCACTACCACTCCAACAGGGACAGACGGCAGCCTCCACCTTCCCAGAGGACACAGGTGGTACCTCAGTCTTGCTCCCTGAGAGGCTTCACTGCTCCTATGCCCTGCACCTGGGACCTTTGATGAGGACAAAATGAGTTAGATGCTGTATTCCAGGAAGAAGGCCTGGAAGTGAGGTTGTCCCTGAGTGAGGAGACTTTCCCATATCCTGCAGTCAGGCAGAGTCAGCTTCTGATGTGACCCCTCAGTTCTCTGTAATTCGCTGGTGAATTCACTGGTGCTAGAACTCTGCAAAAGACAGTGTGGGACTCCCCACCAATACAGTGATGGTCATCTTGGGCCCTCTGCCTTCTGTTCCCTAGTGAGAGGGCTCTGTCTAGGGACAGAGGAGGACAAAGGGTTTCAGCATTGCTTCCTGTCTTTACTGTTTCCATCTTCCAGGAAAGGAAGCAACTCATTGATCCTTGCCACAACCAAAAGAAATAAAATAAGGCAGAAACCAAGCCATTGAAGACTCGTCAGAAAGCAAAGGACAGAGGACATACTGGCCTCAAACAACCTTGAGTACTATTGAGAACTAATCTTTTTTTCTTTTTTAATAATTTTTTATTGATATTTATTGAGCTCTACATTTTTCTCTGCTCCCCTCCCT
>LOJH01039863.1:1979-16724 GCA_001685095.1 Ellobius talpinus | reverse complement strand
AGTTGTCTCTGTCATTTGTTGTACATTTTGGAAGTTGCTTGATTGTACTTCCTGGTTACTCAAGTAATATTTCTCTTTTCAAGTGTTTGATGGTGTTGAAGACTTGACAGTTGTAGTTAATTTCCTCTCATGACTTGGCCAAGTTATTTATAATAAAAGACTTAGAATCCTTAGGAGAGGATTATTATTGAAACATTTATCACATGTTTCTTTCTTGATATTGTTTATCGTGGTTATAATTCTAATTTTTTATACTTGATATTTGTTTTATTGTATATAATTTTGTATTAAGCTTAGAACTCCTTAAAACAAAAGGGGAAGGTGCTATAGGAAATCCTACAGCCGATACCCCTTTAAGTTACCAGCCCACTTGAGTGTGGCCTCTTTTACTATAAATGCTGATGTAAAAGCATGTGCTTCTCTCTAACAGCTGATGGATTTGATTGCTGTTCCCCGTAGGAGCAGAGGATTGTGATCTGTGAGTCTACCCCTAAATAAAGGACCCTTTATTATACTCAATACTGAACTAGTGTGGGATTTCTTTTTAGCATCCATCTTCAGTTCACTCCACTTATTTTAAAGAGAAGGTCCTTCTATTTAGTTATCTTTAACTATCTTTAAAATACAAAGGATCCTTACAAAATAAAGATGCTTAATACTCATCAAATATAGCTACTAATGTCAAGGTTCCCATTTTGAGGCTCTGGATCTGAACAGGGACTCCTCAAAGGAAGAAACAAAACTGCTCATCATCCTTAGCAATTAGGGAAATAAAAATCAAAACAACTCTGATATTTCACCTTGCCTTAGTCAGAATACCAAAAATAAGCAAATCAACCTACTACAAATGCTGGAGAGGATTTATGGGAAAGGGAACTTTCACTTACTATTGGTGGGATTGTAACCTGGCATTGCCACTATGGAAATCAGTATGACATATCCTCAAAACGCTAAAAATAAATCTAGCACATCACCTAGCTATACCACTCCATGTCTTATACTCAAAGGATTCAACATCATATTCCACAGATACTTTCTCAGTCATGTTTATTGCTATTGTATTCAAAATTAGCTAGGAAATGGAAACAACCAAAATGTCTTTCAATCAATGAATGGGTAATGAAAATATGGCACATATACACACAATGGAATACTATTCATATGTGAAGAAAAGTGAAATTATAAAATTTGCAGGTATATTAATGAAAGTATAACATATTATGCTGGATTATTGAACCAACCCAGACCCAGAATGGCAAATGCTATATGTTCTCTCTTATCTGTGGATTCTAGCTCTGACTCTTTAGATATTGGTATGTAACCTGGAATAAAAACAGAAACTAGGAAATTGAAAAGGGACAGTGGAGTGGGGAGAAGAAGCTCTAGAGACACAGTAGGACACAGGTGCTATGAATGGCAAAATTGGAAAAATTGGAAGAGAGAGTTTTACCTTAAGAGGAAGGGAGAGGGCAATATTTGGGGGAGAAGAATAAAAATAATTGAAAAGACCATGGGAAACAGTTTATGTTTATTTAAAATAAATATATGAAAGAAAATAAATATAATATAAGCATATGTATATATACATATAATTAATTTAAATGAAGTTATACCACTTGTGGTGATAATGCTTTCACCAAGAAACTATCTATCAAAATCCCCAGTATCAAGCATGGGAAATGTCTCTTGGAGTCATCGGTCAGACTCCCAAACTAATATAGGCTATTTTTCTTGTTCTTAGTTGCCTCCTAGAACCTGAAGGTAAGATTGTATTGCTAAAGACACCACAAGCATTCGTCATATTACTTGGAGGAATCAAGAAGGAAGTCACTGGAAGCCTTCTCCCTGAGGACTAGCTCTTATAGCATCCAAAAGTGCTATACAAGCTACCAAATGAGAAAGCAATTAAAAGTTCTACCTAGCCATAAAGTCTACACACAATGACCAGAGTGGCAAGATACACCCAAGGCTGCAATAGTAGTGCTTATATCTCAAGGGTAACCAAAAGTTCTCTAATTGGACTTAAGTATCACTCATTAGGAAGGAATTCATGGCTGGTATTATTGACCTAGACAACTACCTATAGCCAGTGAAGTCATGAACCAAAGAAGAGAATCTACTATAGCCATGTTCCTAAAGCAATAGAATTTCTAAAACATAGTCTCTCCCTCCCTCCCTCCCTCCCTCCGTCTCTCTCTCCTCTCTGTCTCTGTCTCTTATACACACACACACACACATGGAGAGATAGATAGATAGATAGATGATAGATAGATAGATAGATAGATAGATAGATAGATAGATAGATAGGCAGACAGACACAGACAAGCAGGCAGACAATTACAGAAAAATCACAACTGGAAAAAATGAAAGGAAAAACTAACCATGGTTTTCCCAGCACCAACTCTACAACATGATCCCTACACCTAAGGCTCAGGTAACATCATGGAAGAGGAAGCAGAAAGATTGTAAGAGTCAGAGGACCAGGACATCTACTACAAGACACTGTCTCCTATATGTGGAGTTGCACCTATGAACTCTTAATAAGATTGCCTAAGCAAGACCTGTACAATAGCAACACAAGACAACATGTCAGTAAGGATGAAAGAAATATCACAAGATCCCAGCTATAGATAAACAACTACAAGCAATTAATGACTGCTGAGAGGTAAAAATCAGTCTTCTCTAGGGATAAGTCTCTGATAGGTTTTTCAGTCCCACGTGCTCAACCAGAAACACACACAAAAAAAAACTAAATGGACTTAACTGATTATGTTTATATATGTATATATTCATATGTATGTAAAATAAAAATTGAAGAGGAGACTATGAAATTGAGACAGACTTGGGAGGGGAGGGAACATGGGTGGAGCTAGCAGGGCAGAGTGTGGGGTGGAAGTGTTGTGAAACAGTATTAATGTATGAAATTTTAAAAAAATAAAATAAATGTTCAAAAAAGATTCCCATTTTGCATTTTATTTTCTTGTTTTTGAACAAGAAAGATTTGGGTCAAATCTTTATGCATCTCACATCCCTAAATATGCTTTATCCCTCTTTATAAACAAGCCTCGGGCCCTGTTGGGTGTTGATAGGAAAAAGAAAAATCTTAACATACAGACGCTTGTACTTAGCATCTGTCAGTTACCCCATGATTAATGACTCCGATGTTGCCTAGCAATGTCCAAACATCATACAGCTTGGCTAATGTTTTGATCAGACCTCAACAGCATGTTTAAGAGACTCTCTTATGGACAGCTAGAGGGTAGGAAATAATCACATTGAATGAAGATTCCAAGTTCTTGCAACTTGTAGTTAAAAAAAATCTTTCTGAATATTGATTCCCTTTGCTAATAAGCTCAGAAGTTCAAAGTAAGGACCGGAGGCCATGGCTCCCCCTTACCTCCTTCAGACAAACTGCACTCCTTCTCCTTCTAAATGGACAGGATTATGAAAGAGAATTTTTAAAGCTGTTACCCCTTGACCTCTTTTCAAGAAGTTCAATTCTTAACATTAACTTAAATTCCCTCTGCCAGAACCAAGTCTTCAGATAAATTAAACCCAGATCATACTTACCACTTCAACCTAGCAGTATTTTTAAATGATACAATAAAGATAACGTTGTCTCTTAGGGCAAAGATTTTCCAACTTATACCCAGGTAAATATACATCACTCCCAAAGAGTGGCAGACAACTGTAGTAATGGATTTCTGAACCTACAGAGGCTCTGGTGCTGATAAAAAATAATGAATTGAAGTGTTCGCCCATCTTTTGGACATTATAGGGAAAAAATTTCATCAAATGCCAGGGAGTTGGAGGTTGCCACCTTGCCATATAGTGCATATACAAAAGCCTATGTCATATAACCAATGAAAGAATGAATTCCTATATAGAATTCATACAATGAATCTATCACATAGAAACACAACCTACATAGCCTCCTATCTTCACTACCCTAAATGCCCTGCAAACTTCCTCTCATGTTGGGTATTCTTCAGAAGCAAGACTGTGCCCTTTGTATTTAACATGAGAATTCCAATTTACCAAGAAAAATTTTCTTGATTAATCTAAAGGTTTAAAAATATGCCATAAGATGGAACATGAAGGAGGGAAGCCATTGGTGAGTTTTAAAAGAGAAGTTCCAATGGAGTGGTGAAGGCAGAAGCAAGGCAACAGTGCCAGGAAAGGTAGGCTACTCTTTCAGTGAAGGAAAGTATGGAAAGAGTTCAGGGCCGGGGGAGACCTCTTATTTCTGCACCCTTCAACAACGTAGAGACACATTTTAGAGAAAGTATATAGTTCATTTGTACTACTTTATTCTTGGGACTCCTTTAAAGCCAAGGGTGAAGAACTGGTGGAAGAAAAACAAAACAAGGAAGCAAGAAAAAGAAAAGCTGAAATCAAGAAAATGGCCCAAAGACTACTTGGAGCTTATTCTTGTCTTGTTTACAAAGTTAAGAAGAAAGATTAACTTCTATTTGAAAGGATTCAGAGTAAGGGGACTTGAAGTGATCTCTAAATCACATCATCTTGTCACCACTTCCTGAGCATAGGATTTTGAGGAAATGAAACACATACTTGGGAGGCTGCAGGATACAGAGTACTGCCAAGACTTAGTATGACAGCATGGGAAACCCAGGCCTCTGGTCTCTGTGAGCAGTCCATACTTGAAAGAAAGTTCTGAGAAAGGCCTAGAAATTCTCCAGAATTCAGTCCAATCACCTTATTGGATTTTGTCATGATCCATTGTGAGGTTCTTAAGAACATTACTTTTATGACAGAACATGGAAAAGAATGCTTCTTCCTGCTGTCCCTAATACATTCCAGGTTACTGTGGTAACAGAATCAAAGCAGCACTGGCCACTCCCATAATAGGAAAGCCATTGGTTCAAAATTCCTAATCCAAAACTACTTCAATGTAAGTTGGTGCTCAAAGAGATATAAAGGAGGCCAGAGAAGGTCCCACTACTAATTTCCTCTCCCTGATAAAAGTCTTTCATGTGGATAAGCGATGGATATGTGCTAGGGTACACAGATTCCTGGATGGACAATGACAGAGGACAGAGCCTACTATTATGGGAGCAAGATTGTCTTCCTACAAAATGGAAATATATTTTGTAGTTGTATAAGTAGTACATATTCTTTGTGAACACTCAAATGAAAAAAATATAGAAAATAAATATTACAAATCCCTTATGATAATGCTTCTGTATAGATAAAATGCTGTGTATATCATTTTATATAATACTCTAGTGCACTATACTGCACTATACTATATTTTATTTTACTGCAGCTACATCATTTTCATTTACACTATTTTGCACCTTTTTTCCACTCAGTGATATTCTCTGGCAACTAAGAGGTACATTTCTAATCAATAAACACTTTAGTAGGTAATACCAAAATAGCTTTAGACAACTATCTGAGGTTCCCAGACAGTGAACTAAAAAGCAATTCCCCTGAGAATGTATACCTGCAAACTGCCTCTACATGACTTTTCGAATCAGATTCATGCATTTGTTCAACATATTTAAAGGACAATATGTAATGTAAAGTGGGACAGATTGGTGGAATCACCCAGGATACAGGCAAAAACAAGTTTTCCAGAATTCTAGCTAAATGTGTGTGTGAATGTGTGTGTGTTTTGTGTGTATGTGTGTGCGTGTGTATGTGTGTGTGCTAGCTGCATCAGTTACTTTTCTGTTGCTGTGATAAAACACCTTAACCAAGAAAATTTCTCGAAGAAAGATTTCATTTGGAGGGATAAAAGTCAGTCGTGACTGAGAAGTGGCAGGCACGGCACCTGGAGCAGCAAGCGGGGAGTACACATCTTGAAGCACAGGCAGGAAGCAGAGAAAACACACTGGAACTGGTATGAGTCTTCAGACTCTTAAATCCAGCTCCCAGTGACATAATTTCTCCAACAAGGCTACACCTGCTAAACATATTCAGACAGGCCCACCAACTGAGACCAAGTTTTAAGATGCTGAAGATTTGGGGGGTTGTTATCAACATACAAACCATCACAGAACCATGTCAGTAATTCCTCTCCTCGCTCTATATCTAGACAAACTCTTCTATAGGCAATGGGGAAATGCATTAAAATGTCTAAAGCACCAGCAACTTTTCTTTGCTCAAAACAAAACTGGGGCACCGTTGAGGTAGTTTGTTTGGCACAAAAAACTGAGTTCAATCTCCAAAATCCATATAAAAAGTTTTAACTGAATGTGATAGTGCATGTTTGTAATCCCAGGACTGGTACGATAAGAGACAGTTGGCCACCTGAGGCTCACTGGCCAGCCAGCCTAATCTACTTTGAAAGTCACAGGCCAATGAGAGGCCCTGTCCCACAGGAGGCAGGAGGCACCTGAAAAATGACCCCTGAGATTGTCTTGTGGCTTCTACATGTATGTATACAGGCAAGCACATGCATAAACATCCACGAGCATAGCCACATGCAATAAAACAGAATAACTGTCCAGGATACTTAGCAAGTTAAGAAATTGGGCCAGCTCTGTTTTAGATAAAGTTGGATATCATTAACTACTTACAACAAACTATAGCCACAACAATGTAAATGAATCCCCAAAACACAAAATTATTCAAAATTCCAAGGTATGATACACTTTAACTGGTATGTATTTCAAAAGTATAACATAATTTAACACTGTTTAAGAGTGTGAATATATGATTAAAATATATTAAAGCAAGGGAATAATTCGTCTGAATTTCAGGATAGCAGTTGCTATTTGAAGGTTAGAAGAGGAAGCACTTACAGACTAACAGAACTACCTGAAGTGCTTGATTTCCTTAAGTTGGAACTGAAATGATCACTATATTTTACTTTGTTTTTTATTCTTTACTGTACACGAATATTACATATGTACCTGTCATATATTATATAGCCTAAGTACAAAGCAGAGTTCTTAAAGAAGCAGTGAATTTTATTCCCAAAAACATAGCCTTAATATCATGTGTTATGAGAATTCAGATTTTTTGATGTACATGGTGTCACATGATTGGAATCCCAATATTGAGGAAGCAGAAACAAAGGAATTACAGAAACTTCCAGGCCATCCTGGCTTACATACAGAGTACCAGACCCTGCCTCAAAAGGCAAAAAAAATTATATGTTCTAGTTTAGGTTGACATAGAGATATTCATACAGCTGGGCTGTTGTGGGATGCTAATGCCACCTTCAAATGTTATCTGGCATAAATTAAATATTATTTGTCCAAACATATATTAAAATTTATACCAGGAGATAAATCTACAATATCCTTTGGTAAATTGATCTGAGTATGTGTGTGTGTTTTCTGAATAAATCTTTCTAAACTTATTTTAAGTATACATGTGTGTGAGTGTGTGTGTGAGAGAGAGGGAGAGAGAGGTGAGACAGAGGTAATAAAGAAACTAATGTGTGGGGGGGTGTCCATTTAAGCTGTAAGTACTGGGTCCTCCTGAAGTTGGTGTTATGACAATTGTGACCACCAAGCATGGGTTCTGAGAACTGAACTTGGGTCCTCTGGTAGAGTAAAAACCATTCTTAAATGCTAAGCCACCTCTGTAGTCCCAGAGTGAAGCTTTTCAGTGATTTATTTTATTGTTTTTTCTGAATTTCTTTCTTTATTCCTTCCTTCCTTCCTTTCTTCCTTTCTTTCTCTCTTTCTTTTGTTTCCTTGATGCTCAGACAGAATATTTCTAGCCTGAAATTTATGTTGCCTCTGCCTCATTCTCCCAAGGTGCTAGAATTATAGGCAAGTGTTTTATTGCTTCCTTTATAAACATGCATCAGGAACATTTTCAATCGCACAGAAATGTAGGTAGAATACTATAATGAACCCCATACAGAGCTATTCTATAATATGTGTAACAAATTATCACATTTGTTTCACTTATTCTTTTTCCTTTATTTCTATAGTACTTTAAAACAAATCCATATATATCAGTAAGCCCCTCCATGCTTTGCACCTATAAATCATGTAGACATTTTTATTACACATCTACAATGACACCATACAAAATAACATAAACAAATCATTGCTGTCATCTAAAACTCAGTACACATCCACATATCCAAGATTGCTTCAAAATTTAATAATTATTTTTGTTTTTACTTAAAAGATAACTACATAATTTTGTCTTCCTTTTTTCACTCTAGCCCCTCCCATGCCCCCTCCCCAAAATTCAAGGCTTCCTTTTCTTTAATTGTTCTTATTACATACATATAAATGCACAAACACATTAGAGAAAGACATATATATGTGTGTATATACAGCCTGCTGAGTGCATCTTTTTTTGTAGGTACATAATTTCAGGGTTGAGCACTTTTCCATGAAGTTGTCATTTTGGCTTTGTTGGTGTTCCTTATCACTGTCATGGTGGTTGTAACTGCTTTGCTTTGTTTATTTGCAGTACTGGGAGTTGCATGCATGCTATAGTTGTGCTCAACCACAGGGATACACTAAGCGTTAGCATGACATTTATTTTTAAACTATCATTTTATGTTCATTGGTCTGGACCATGGTAGTGATATTTTGCTTGTGTTTTAACAAATAAAGCTTGTCTGAAAATCAGACTGCAGAGCTAAACCACTAGAGACCAGGGAGTGGTGGCACATACCTTTAATCCCAGCACTTGGGGGCTGGGCAGTGGTGGCACACAACTTTAACCCAGCACTAGGGAGATGGAGGCAGGAGTGATATGGCTGGGTGGAGAGAGGAATATGAAGCGGGCGGAGACAGGAACTCTTTGCAGCCTGAGGCTTGGTGGAGAAAGTCACAGTCTGAGGATTGCCCGTGCAGTCTGAGGCAACAGTCTGAGGACAGAATTGCCCCTTCGGTCTGAGCCTTGGTAGAAGTAAATGCTACACACCATTTCACTGACACCTGCACTGGTCAATTCCCCCACTAAATATAGAGGGATTTGTCCCTAAAACTAATTCATTCACTTACCATCTGTCAAGATAAACACCTGTTTGCCAGTTGCCTTCCGGAAGCACAAAACAGAGCAATCCAGTCCCCCAGAAAAAGATCACAAGAAGATGACTTGGCTAGCATCCCTATCTTAACCTGCCACTAGCCTGGTTGCTATGTTGCTTTATCACCCCAAAGATGCTATGAAGTTTGCTGGAAAAGCTGCAGTGGTAGCAGTAAAATGTCTGTTTAGAAATCTACAGATCACAGCCATAAAAGCCAGGAAATGGCTTGTATATATGTTTTATTGTTTCATCATTGGCAAGAATTTTTTTAAAGTAATCATTGATGATAGAAGCAACGTGTGTTAGGAAGAGACACTGTGAGCTGCTTCTAAATATGGTACAAAGGCCTGCATGATTCATGGGGGAAATGATCAACAATCTTTTTAGTTCAAAGCCTATGACCTAGCAATTCCACTTACTATTGGCTTTAGAGAAACACTCACATGTGTCCTCAAGGAGTATGTTAAGGATTTTTCATTACTCTGTGGCTCATAAGAGTCCAACTAAAATTAGAAGTAAACTATTCATTAATAGAGGCTCAGTGTGTCCAAGCTATACAGCACAACGCATCAGTTTAAAAGAATGAGACAAATTAGAAACATTAACTTTGTGAGATCTCAAATGTACATATGCTGTTCAATCCACCAAACAAGTTGCAGAATAGTAGCCATGATTCTCATATGTGGCAACACAGACACAAATGTACAAATCTTTATTATACACTCAGAGAAAACTGTCTGGAAAGATAACTATGAAATTGTAAACTGAAAGTTTCCCTAAAGAAGACTGAGATGAGGGCTGTGGTCAACACTATTTGCATCATTTAAAATTTTATAATACCAACATGATCATGTGCCATGCATATAATTTAATAAGGAAAACTTAGAAAAGGAAATATTATTTGCATTTCCACTGCCCAAAGTGAAGTTGGAAGTTCACTCAGACAAGCTTTTCAATGTTTGCAATGAGCAGATTCTGTTGCAGATGCTATGGAGCTAAGAACATGAATGAGCAATGAGTCCCATCCTCCAAGGACTTCTCTTCCAGTTGGGAGAGAATATGGATCCATGGACATATTCTCTAAAAGTAGATAAGCTTCTACACCTGTTCACAGATAAGCAGAATATACTATAAACTGGAGAGAATGACAAAGATGTCAGGCAGACTAGGTAGTTGCTAAGTAGGACTATAGAGGCACTGCAACTGGGTGGGAGAGAGAATCTTGTTTTGTTCAGTCTAGAGCTTGACTGAGTGACACACAGGCAGGGTATCCCAATCGCTTCACACAGTCCCTCCATGCTCCCCAGGCAGCTCTGTTCACTGATAGACTTTTCCTTCTGGGCTCATTCCCAATGAAAGCCTAGCCATGCTACAGCTCATCTAAAACCGTGAAAAATCCAGGAATTATTTCAATTTGGCTTTGAAAGATGTTGTGGAATTTTTTTTCTTTTTCCCCCTCTAGCAGATTTGAGTTCCCTAATTATCTCCTGCTCATCGGATGCTAAAATGAATTTCCATTTTCTAGGCCCACATTGTCAAAACTGTCTCTGTCTGATTCCCTCATCATTCTTCATTCTGTCCCTTCTCTCCCAGCCACCCTTAGCCATCTTGGGTCCCATTTAATTCAAGCTGTCAGGTAGTCCCACTCTCTGAGGTAGGTGAGGAAATGGGAACTAATGAATTAGTCACTAAACAATCCTTATTGGTATGTTAGATTTATTCAAAGAATACACTTTTAGGCTAGGATGAGCATGTACCCTTAAAGCTCCCTGATAAATAATTAGCAGTGAGAGTTTCAGCCAATAGCTACAAGATTGAAACAGAAGGTATTTGGAATCCTTGACTCATCCTATCAGTGTGGGTCTCTATGCTAGGCCATCTCTACCTGGGTAAAAGAACTTCCAGGGAACAGATTAGATAAGACTCTCAGGGCCATGAGTTTCTGCCATGCCACTTTCCTGGAGTCCTGGAACACTCCAGAGGAATCTAAAAACCTGGAATCTTAGCAGGTTTCTGGGCCATTTGGTTCCATATTTAATGAACTTTTGGCCTTGTTTGTAAGCAAGCTCGTTTCATTAGGTTTGTACCATAATTACTTTCAGCACAAGTGAGGTGCCTTTGTCATCCCAACTAAGCCAGTACCTGGAATAGTTTGTCCAGAATTCAAGAGACTGTATGGGTTCACCCTTCCCTCTGCCAAATTAAAGAAATACACACACTTGTGATGGAAAATATTTGAGAATATCCTTTGTTATTCCTTCCAGAAAAGTCACTGCAGTTTTCAGATGAATCAGGCTCTTCTTTCGCAAACTGAGAAGGAAAGTTAACTGACTATGAAGCAGAGCTTCACCACAACCAAGCAGAAGCTATGTCAGACTCTTTCAACTGCTTCTAGCCCAGTTCTCTGAATAATAAATAATGGGATGCGTGTATGTGTAGACAGTCAAATTTAATGGACCTAGTCATCAAAAGCAAGGGAGGAGAGATAAGACAATTTCCACTGGGCTTTACATGTAGTAGAGGAAGTTTTCAGTTAAGAGTCAATGTTTGTAGAGTACTCAGTAAGTATGGTTCATGTCATGAGTAGCACTTTTCACAACAGCCCGATAAGGCAGTTACCATAGTGGTTATTGCATATGTTAAGTGTAAAAGATAAGTTCAAAAAGGTTCAATAACCTGCCATGGGTCACACAGCAAGTTTGTGGAAAATTTAAATCAAGAGGAGCTGGCACTAGCCCCAGTAGCCTTAGCTCCTTTGCTGAGTTGTTATGCCAGGAAAACTCAAAGCCAGCAGGGGAATCTCCAGGATTTTTGGTATAGGAACAGCAGAGCTACGGGGATTTTTCCATCAGGTGAGACCTGCAGTCTCCATGGTATGTAAGAGCAGCTGGTAGGTCAGTGTGCAGGAGCTGATGATGCTATCACCATGTCCTTGGAATCCGGATGGCCTCAAGGGTCCAGAAGGACAGGAAAGCGCAGGCAAAGGTACAACTCCATCAAGCTGAGCTCCATATTTTGGGTCAAAGATTCCAAATATTTCCCCTTCTTGCACAAAGCACATAGGATAGCACTCAACCTGATGTGTATGCAAACAGTAGTATAGGCTTCGGGGACAGGAATGTAAGGAGAAAGAATGCCTTATTTTAGAGCTATAATGTATGTAGTGTATTAACATTATAAAGATATTAATCTTTCAGCTTTCAGTATAGGGCACTGAGAAGGAAAACTAACATTTCTTAGACTCCAAATTTTCCATTATTATATCATGTCTGGATCTAGTTTTTGAGACAAAGCCCCACTATGTTACACAGGCTGATCTTGAATTCTTTATAATTTAGCCTCACTCCGCTGAGTTCTTTGGGTCACAGGCATGTGCTATCATGGCTGAGATATAATCTACCTTAAGACAAAGTTACCTTGACATGGCTCTTTTGTTAAAACTGAAACTATATCTTTTTGTGGAGCATGCCCCTTTTACTCACACATGGTAGTGGATGCAAGCTGCTGAAGGGTGTCCCCTCAAAATGTTCCTTAGCACTTTCAAATTTGGCACTGTGATAGGCAATCTGCTTTTCCCTGTTTCTCTTTGGACCATGAAGTAGATATAAAAGTCACTATCTACTATGTGAGAGGTGGAGAAAATAATCCATTGCCTAAATACCATATCCAGTAGTACATGGGGAGGCAAGTCCTAGAAAATGGTACAGAGACAATTCTACTTATTTTGAATGACTTCTATTCCCCTTTTTAAGACATCCTCCCACCCAGACATAACTCCTCTGGTAATACCAGGACCCAGTTCTGTTGAAACTGGTCCTAAAATATATTGAGGCACCTTGAAGTTGTGATGGAGATAACATGTTGATTGTAATAATTATAATTGTGATCTGGGTTTGATCATTTTGAATAGGCTCTTGACTATAATTGACAGTGGGGTTCATCCTTAAATCAATGCTATAAAATATAAAAGTTATTATATAAGAATAAGAAACTTAGCAGAATTTGGGCGCAGCACTAAGAGTGCTTACTGTTCTTGCAGAAGACCCACATTCAGTTCACAGTATGCCCCTCACAATTGCCTGTAACTCCAATTCCAGAGAATCTGATACTCCCTGATCTCCTGAATGAATGGGGTGCTCATAAACTCATAGGGAACAAATACACACATTAAAAATTTAATTAATGCATTAAACCTTTAAAAACACAGGAAATTAAGAATATTCCTATCACTTTCCTACCGTAAAGTGAACCAGTGTTTTGAGCAGTATATTGGATACTATGGTACCTCTGAAAGCCACCTTTCAGAGTTAAACTATTCATTTCTCCACTTGCTGAGAGTATCAACATCCAGAGAGCTTTAAACCACACTCACTCTGATAATTGTATGACTCTAAAAGTGACTGTACCTATACTGCACCCTGATCTTACTCCTCACAAATAGGCCTATATATATTATAGGGAAAGTTGCTTTGTCATTAAAAAATCTTCATATAAACAAAACCCAATCCAAAGGCAACACTATGAATTCAACAATTTAAAGAGGAAATAGCATTGATTTTATCCAGTCTTGCAGAATATTGACCATCTCATTCTAAGAGATCAACATTGTTCTGATACCAAAGTCTTACAAATATATCCAAAGAATCAAATCAATGATGAGTGCTCCTCCTAAACATAAATTCCAAACTCTAAAGAAAATTTTAGCAAATAGAGGTCTGAGGCAACAGTCTCCACAGGAACAGGTACAAGGGTGCCCCACTGAGGGAGCAGGCCCGAGCCAGACACCTCTGTGGGATCAGATGCAAGTCAGGGACCTCTGAGGTAGCAGGCCCAAGTCAGAGACCTCTGCTGGACCAGGCCCAAGTAAGGGACCTCCAAGGGAGCAGGCCCAAATCAGAGACATCTATGGGAGCAGGCTTGAGCCAGCCACCTCTGCCACAGCAGGCCTGAGTCAGCTTCCTCAGTCAGAGCAGGCCCAAGGAAGTGAACTCCACAGGAGCAGGCCCGAGGCAATGACCTCCACAGGAGCAGGCTTCAGCCAGTGACCTCTGCCAGAGCAGGCCCAAGGCAGTGACCTCCACAGGAGCAGGTAAAAGGGAGCTGCCACTCAGGGAGCAGGCTCCAGCCAGAGACCTCTGTGGGACCCGGCTTTAAACCTCTGGAGCAGGCCAAAGCCAGCAACCTCTGCCAGAGCAGGCCTAAGGCAGCAATCTCCATGGGAGCAGGCCTAAACGACCCCTAGTATTGCACAGCAACCCTTGGGAATGCTGAGCAACCTCCAGGAACACCAAATGACCTCTGGGGTGACTGGAACTGTGTTCCTGACTGCACCATGAGGAGCAACCATCTGAGCCTTGAATACACTTGTACCTGGAAGATTGATCACCAGAGACACAGCCCCAACTACACCAATCAGAGGAAAAGATGGGTACACAAGGTAAGAACACACTCAAAACCACAAAGAGCAACATGACACCAGTAAAAATTAGTGGACCTATTACAGGAAGACCTGAACAATCAAATAAAGATGAAGCATAAGAAAATGATCTAAAAAATAACTTTAGGAGGATGAGGCATTTAAAGGGGAAATGAAAAGTTCCCTCAAAGAAATGGAGAAAACGACAAACAAAAATTGGAAGAAATCAACAAATCCCTTAAAGAAAACCCAGAAAAAGCAATCAAACAGATGAAAGAAACTATTCAAGACATGAAAACCTAAATAGAAACAATAAAGAAAACACAAACCAAGGGAATTATAGAAATGGAAATTA
>LOJH01039862.1:0-11150 GCA_001685095.1 Ellobius talpinus | reverse complement strand
TATATATATATATATATATATATATATATATATATATATATATATATGTAACAGTTTTATAGCATGTTCTATTTGTGGGACTTCTAACAATGGGAGGATGGGATGTCCCTGATGCTTTGGATGGCTCTTTGGAACCTATCCTTCATATTAGATTTCCTTGCTCAGATTTCATACAAGGTGAGGTACTTAGTCTTACTGCAACTTGATATGTCAGGTTTTGTTGATACCCACGGGCAGACTTCTCCTTTCTTAACAGAAACAGAAGAGGAGCAAATTGAGAGCAGTGCAGAAGGTAGGGAGAGAGAGGATGAGAAAACAGGAGGAGAGGAAGGAGGGGAAATTTTGGTAGGGATTTAAAAATAAATAGATAAATATAAAAAACAACAAAGAAAAAGCTATAATATACAAGCAAAGGACCTGATGCAGACCCAGTCAGCCCTGTGCTTGCTTCTTCAGTTTTTGTGAGTTCATATAAGATTTGCTAAATTGAATGAAGGGCTTTGTTCTCTTGGTGTCCTTTATCATCTCTTGATTTTACACTCTGATGGTTCCCTGAGTTTTGAGGGGAGGATTTGATGGAGACTTCCATTTAGATCTCTCTCTCTCTCTCTCTCTCTCTCTCTCTCTTGCTTTTTCTCTCTGTTTGTCTTTGTCTATCTCTCTCTGCATAATGTGTGGTCGTGGGTAACTGCAATTAGTATTTGTTCCCATTAGCTGTAAGATGAAGTTTCTCTGATGATGGCCAAATATACTCACTTATTATATTCTTTGGTCTGAGCACAGCAGAATATCATTAAAAGAGTCATTTTATGGCTACCTTTAAAATTTTTGTATCATTAGTATTTAGTTTCACCTTAGGTCTCTGGGTTATCTAATTTTTGTTTTATGATCAACCAAGCAGTAGCATGTATTGGCTCCATCTAATGGAGTGGGCCATTAATATAGTTATGTGCATGCTACTTAAAGGAAGAAAAGGCAATAATGGCCTTACTAATCTTTGAATCCTGTGACCTACAAAATGTCTGATCTGGCAAGATACGTTCACTTGTGCAATGGTGTAAGGAATATTATAGGAATAAGCAGCAAATCATTATCTGGTTGGATTTGAAGCCTGTTCTATAAGATGGAAACTTGTAGCTGATATTAAGGCCCCAGACCCATTACTGACTAAGCGATAGGCTTTAGGGAAGAACGTAGACCTATAGTACTAATCTGGTACTCGTATTTATGCCCATACTTTAGTGTTTCCCTCAACTCTCATCAGAGAAGCTTTCTTTGCTAGTAGGTAGTACTTAACATAGAGATGTACAACCAGTCAATAAACAGAGAGTAAGAAATCGCAGTGTCCTCTGTTTCTCAACACTATATGGGACCTGTATATTACACACCTCCCCATAAAGCTCCGTGGCAATTGCAGAGCAGAGGAAAAATGATTATAGTTGCCAAAGGAAGTAGACATCTGCAAAGAAAAGAGTATTTGCTGGTCACAACAGCACAGTTGCACACATAATCTACCAAGAACTGGGGTTGTGATCACAAAACTTGCAAAAGGTCAAGAGAGCCAAGATTCCTGCATGGATGGACAAGGAGCTCACACGTGCCACCTCTGTCTAATGAGTTGTTGGAATGCATGACTGACTGAGAATCTATTTTCTTAGGGATGTGGGCCCTGGGAACCTATGCACGTACAAGTAACACCAAGTTATGTCAGCAGGGAGAAAAAAGGAGTGGTGTTAGAAGCGAAATATGATGTTAGGATAGGGAAGAAATCGAAGGGTGAAATTGTGGGGGTGGGGTATATGCAATTGAAACACGTTATATGCATTTCTGAACAAATAATGATAAATATTTAAAAAGCAAAAAATAGACAAGAGTATCCCAGAAAATTTATCAAAACAAATGCCTGGGTGGGGGCAGAATTTTAAGGCAGACACCTCCCTTTTAGTGCCCAAACAATGCAAGAGAACACAACGGTATAGAACACTAATGCTATTAGCAATGGTAAATGCACACCTTTGAGCTGGAAGTTCCCACATTGACTAAAGATTTTTATAAAATCTTCTCTCTGCTATTCATTCTTTTCTAGTTTTATTTAGTTAACATTTATAATGTTATCTTCCACTGTTGTATTCTACATTTAGAATACTAAGATGAACAGGAAGAATGACACTGAGAGCTCAGATGCAAGAGAGGAAATATGAATCTGTATTTGTTTTAGATAGCAACCACAGTTCCCCTTCCTCTCCTCATCCTTCACCCCCCACCTCCCTCCAACCCAACCTCCATCCACTCCTCAAAAAAGATAAGGTCTGTCATAGGGAGTCAACAAAACATGACACATTAAGTTAATGCAGGACAAAAACCCTTCCCCCTGCATCAAGGCTGAGCAAGGCATCCCACCTTATGGTATGGGCTCCAAAAGTCATCTCATACACCAAGGATAGATCCAGGTCCCACTGCCAGGGGTCCCAACGCAGTTCAATCTAAACAACTGTTGCCTACATGCAGAGGCCATAGTTCAGTCCCATGCAGGATCCCCAGCTGTTGGCCTAGTGTCAGTGATCTCCCATGAGTGCAGGCCAGCTCTATCTATGGGTTTCCCAGGTATGCTCTTGAGCCACCTTGCTCATACAACACCTCCTCCCTCTCTTTAACTGGACACCTGAACTCAGCCAGTGGTTAACGAGGATCTCTGCATTTGTTTCCAACAGTAACTGCATGAAGGTTCTATAATGACATTTAGGATAGTGTCACCAACCTGATTTCAGGGGAAGGCCAGTTCAGGCACCCTCTCTACTATTGCTAGGAGTCTTATTTGGGGTAATCCTTGTGGATTCGTGGGACTTTCCGCAGCACCAGATAAACCTATATTTGATGATGTTTTGTCACCTTGTTGAGAGGTACTCAGGACTGGACATCACATCTCTCATGGAGTAGATGTCCATTTCTCATGAGCAAAGCCATTTAGGAAAATGTAGGTTTCTGTCACCACTACTCTAAAACTGGTCACATTCTCAGGTAAATAATAGTTTTAAAATTGTTTTTACTGAATCCTCAACTATTTATTGATAGGAATAAGTTGTGATGTGGATATGTGTTTCATATGGACTTTATGTATGAGTATTATAAAGCCTTATTTTGAAAGTTAAATATTATGTACCCAAATAAATGAAAAATAGAATGTGTAGATAAATACTGTGTCATTAAAATAGAGCTTTAATCTGAATAAATTAAGTTTATTAGCCTAGTTAATGTTTGAATACTAATCAACAAACTATGCGACATCTAATATAAATGAGCATGGCATAGATGAAATTTTCTTGTGCTTGTTGTTGGCTAAATTAAACACTGCCTTCCTTGTCACTGAGGGACTCTATTAGCTTCCAACCTTCCCCCTTGGTCTAACAAATGCTTTCACCTACTAATAGATTGAGCTCTCTAGGTTAAGACCTTATTATGAGGCTCTCCTCATATCTTTGTCTGTTCCTGCTTATACCCCTTCTATGTCATCGGCATAATCCTCACCTGTCTGCTATGGATCCTAATTTCATTGTCAAAGATAATTAGTTGCTCGTGGCCTCCTCCAGCAGTACATTTCCCTATGTGCTTTCTTTGTTTGTGAAAACTCTTTTGGTTAGGTGTCAGTTTTCAGTTCCTCTGTCTGACAAATGATCATTCTTGCACTGGGATTCCCAGGGCTATCAGATTAGTGGTATTTTCTCAAAATAGATATCTGCTTTTCTATTTTTTTCTATTTGCTCTTCTAGAGGTTTTGATACCCTGAGTTTTCACATTGTAAAACTTACATTTATGTTTGTTTTATTGAGACAGGATCTTGCCCTGTAATTCAAACTGGCCTGAAATTCACCATGTAGCCCAAACTGTCCTAGAGTCTACAGCAATCTTCCATCGCTGCTTCTCTGAGTGCTGGGACTATAGGCATGAGCCACCACTCCAGGTATAATTTTGGCTCATTCTTCTTTCTTTTTTTGCCTTTCTTTATTCCTTATATCTACATTTGTCTTACACCTCCTTCCTTCTCTCCTTCAGTCCTTTCTTTTTAGTCAATCTCCTGTTAAGGTTTAAACCTAGTGTCTGTGTCATGTAAGGCTGCTCTATTGAGTTATATCCCCCAGGCTGTGCTGTGTACTTCCTGCTAGACTGCAAGAAAGAAACTACTCTTTCACTTACTATTTCTATTCAGCATCTCAACTATAAAAATCTTTGTTGAGTGAGTGAGTGAGTGAGTTGATAGTTTTACTTTCCCCGTGGGAAAGTGGGAGAGCATCTCTGGCCAAAAACTATTCCCTTCAGAGAAAGTAGAAGTTTTCAAGCAGCAGAATTAAAACAAAGAAGAAACAGCATTATGAAGTTTTAATGCTTTGCTACTTTAAATGTTATTTTATCATTAAAATATTTGAAAATGCATTAATATTATTAACATTTATCTCTTGTATTCAATTTTAGAAAAGTGGAGAAAACTGTCATTGAGACAAAAATCTGGGGAAGAGATAAGATTTGAAGTAAGGCAGAAATAATTAATTGGGCGAGCCATCAGCTGCCTTTCAGCGGGCAGCACAATTTGCTTGAGGGGAAGCAGTGAGGAAAAGTAGATAAAATAAAACAATACACATCAAAAAGCATGTTATCTCTGGAAATGTCTGAAAACTTGACAGAATACAAAATATATTAATAGGTAGACTATAATGCACTTTAATTAGCATCATTCCAGAGTATATTACTTATCCACATGGTGTTTGGAGTGATTGAGTGCACAGCTTCATCTTTTTTATTTAAGCCACTACTAAATTGAAATGCTGAAAACCTTCACAGTGGTAATGGTTTGGTTCTTGTTAATATTTGATCTTTTGCAGTGTTATATGTAAAGGCAGCTGTTTTTTTCAAAAGGTAGAGGGTGGCGCTCCCTGGCACAGAATTTTAAACAGTAATGTATGATGAGAGATTGTTGTAAGCTTTGCTTTGCCCGGGAGGTTTGGTTTATTCTTTTTGTGTCAGTGCAGTTATTAATTGCATCCCACATCATTCTCAGAAGGGTCCTGATTTGAACAATAATTCACAGTGTCACCTTAGCAATGAATGCAAAGAAAAATGGGTGTGATGGGATCATAATAAAGCTGTTGGCTGGGATGGAAACAAATTCAGACATTGCAACAGCTGACCCTTAATTCCTAATGATTATTACCTAAAATTCTGAAGGAAGGTTGGCTTGCATACCTCATTTATGCAACAACAAAGAGAAAAGCAGCTCTTCCATGACCTTTCCAAATAATGAGCTGATGATTCTATTACTGTAGCTCCATTTCCATCCACAAAGATCTCTACTGCAAATTAAAGTACTTAGTGTCTGAAGTAGATTATTTATTAATGTAAATCATTGTCTAAACTCATCTCCTATTCTTAGAACATGATTACATTCTGATGATAGCTTGATTGATAGCTCAGTGAAAAAATAGTTTTGATCAGTAACGAACATGTAACCATATAGTATTATGCCTGACCTTGGTTTATAGGTAGTGGTGTCACTGCTGCAGAATAAAGGGTGCAGATTTGTTACCTAGGCAACCATGAGCATGTTCCTGTGTCACTCTAGCTCTTATAAAAGTAGAAAATGAACTACTGTTTAAAGTGGCTAACCATCACTTTATCAAATTTGTTTTCCAAAACATAATGTAAAAAGACAAAGTGCTTCAATCAATTGTTTTTGGAGGTCTTTCATATATAGAGATAGTCAGCAATGATTTTCACAAAATGAAATTCATGACAGAAAATTACTTGTGACTGAGCTGGCTGCTTCCATATTTATTATTATTATATAAAGAGTTCACTGAACTTAGTGTAAAAACAGTTCTTTTATCACATCTTTAGTTTTCAAATGAAAGTTTGAAATGTAGGACAAAGAACGATGACATGCTGGGACACTTCAGAAGAAAGATGCTTAAATTGAAAGATTTGAGAGGTCCTTGGGGAAAATTCCTTAGTATCTTATTTGCAAAAACAACTATTTGCAAGATCACAATGTACAAATGAAAGGTGAGGTGAAGGATATTTTATTACACTGAATAAATATCGCTTAAAAATCCATAGATGTACACACCATCATTTGGTGAACTCGTGTTTATGTGTGTATATTTTGATTATTATTTTGATCTTGAGATTAATGCTTAAATTTGGAGTAAATTTAATGGAAATAAGTTTATTTTAATACTTATATTTAAATTTTAGAATTGTTACCTCTATAATTTCCAGGAAAGGGGAACACTCTACACATGGAATAACTTAATATCTGTCTATCTAAAACATTTTGAGTATACAAACTTAAAATTCAGATAAAATCCTATGAATTTTCTGAAAATCTATATGCCTCTATTACCTCCATTTACAGTTCTTAATAAAATTATCTGAGATTATAACCTTATAAAGACATTATTTTGACTCTGCTTTGGAAGGTCTAGTTAGTACTTACTTACTTGACTTCATGAACTTGAGATAAGCATCATGGTGCTGTCTGAGCAGCTCAGGACAGACATTCATAGCACAATGGTTCACAAAGAGGAATTAAGTGAACATTGTATGTCAAGGACCCATACCCTAGTGATCTAGCTACTCCTACTACTTCTGCCTAGGCCTAATGTCTAAAAATTTCAAGGGCCATCCTAAATAAGATCATGAGCTAGGTATCAAGCACTCAAATCACAGACCTGCAGGGACAATCTTCATTCCAATGATACAATGCTGGAAAAACCCAAAATCATATTTACTTCATGAAGAAGACCTTTCTTCACTGTCTTTTTAAACAAAGTATGGAATTCAGAATAAAGAGCCCATTCTTATTATAACTTACGCTTTCATGAGAATTCATGTGTAATTTTGTGCTCAGTTTTCAATCTGTCACAATATTTACTCTCCCATAGTGATTTCCACAGAAGCAGCAACTGACTTGAAGCTTGAGTTTTCTTTAAATCCATTTCAGTCATTGATGAATATTGACTATCAGAGTAGAACCACAGAGCAGCGACAAATTGTCCATACTCTAAACTATTGCTGTTTCTATTCATCACCTTGACTAGTAGTTCTTAAACTCATACAACTTGTAAGAACACTGGATTTGTTCATACACAAGTATAGACAGATCATGAGGTGGTGGTGGGGAATTCTGTTTGCAATTTTAAAACTAATTCCATGAAAATTCAAGAGATCTTTAAAAAATCAAAATATTGTAACCTCTCAGAATACAATTTTATAATGCATGGTAAAAATGTTTAAAATAGCATGTTTTCTGTAAGAGGATATGTATACCATTAAAACTATATTATGCTTGTAATAAGAAAAGAAAAATTATAAAGAAAAACTAGTTTTAAATAATATTGTGTGTAGTATAGTAATTGTATAATTTTTCCTCTTACATTAGAATTATACACACAAGTATACATATAACAACTGAACAGTTGAGAGATATTAACTTCTAAAAGATTTCATATATCCTACCATAGTCATAGATAGTCTTGTAATATAGTCATGCAGAATTCCATTAAAATTGCCTAATTACCCATTGTAAGGAAATGGATACCATAAGATGTTGATTAGAGGAAATGCAATCTGAATCTCATTCAGCAATCCTGCTAATGCTGATATAAATGGTTACAGAGAATATCTTGGAAGTGCTAACGGAAATTGTGCATTGGACACTTCCAAAATATCTGTCCACAAATTACTCTGTTTCAAAAATTTTATCTACAGGATATCTGGCACTATTTGAACATGACACATTCTAGCTTGCTTTCTGTGACCCAAATTGCCTTGGTGAGGAAAGGGATTAATATATTATTTTATATATTACTATCTATAATCAAGGGAAGACCTAGTAAGAACCTGGGTGTCAGGAACTGAAGCAAAGATCATGGAGCCATGCTGAGTACTGACCTGATCTCCATGTCTTGCTCATTCTGGTTTTTAAGACAACTCCAGACATTTTGTCCAAGGGCGGCAATGACCAAAGTTGCCAGGGCTCTAACAAATCTACCAACAACCAATAAAGTGACCCACAGACCTGCTTACAGGCCAATATGAAAGAGGCAATTCCTCCATTGAGGTTTTCTTTTCAGATGACTGTAGTGCAGTGGGTCTCAACATTCCTAATAAGGTCCTCGTGTTTTAATGACCCCAACATGAATTTATTTTTGCTGTTACTTCATAGCTGCAATTTTACTGATGTTATAAAACATAATGCAAATATTAGTGGAGAAAGAAATTTGCCAAAGGGGTTGCGGTTAACATGATGAGAACCATTGCTAGATTTTCCAGGTTACTAAAACAAACAGCCACTTTGTGTCTTGATTATACAAAAATCTCTTAAAGACTCATGGACAACCATGTCTTGGCCTGTATTTCATGACAGCTTGACAGTTGCTTCATTTTTTTTTGTAGCTGAAACACTAATGACTCACAGATGAAGAAAATATACTTTTATAAACAACACAGCAAGGAAGGTGTACATATAAACTAAACAACATATTGAGAATAATGTCTTAAACATATGCCCTTTGCTAACCTTCTAGCAGGGGTGGTTTACACACCTTCCTGGAGAAACATGCATTGGTATGCAAGATGAAGTGACATGTGACCTCCACAGGAAAAAAATGCAATACCCTTCTCAAAAAAAAAAGAGAAAATTCCTTGGGTTAGGTAGACAGTGTGCATTCCTCTTGATAAAAACATCAGGACAGTGCACACCAAACTGATTTTAGTTTTTCCACGTCTACTCTTTATCCCTACCCCCTCAAATCTCACAATGCATATGTACAAAATAGCTCTAGAATTAGATGAGCTCAGATTTCTGGAAAATTACAGCACTATTCAAAGCTGGAAGATGTTTGTTAAAAGATGAATGGATAAAGACTATGTGAGATTTAAATGCAATGGGATATTGTTCAATCATGAAAACAAGGAAATCCTTCCAAACGGAATAAGGATGAACCTTGAGAATACTATGGCAAGTTAATAAGCCATTGCTGGAATTACAAAACTTATATACTTGCTTTAATATTAAGTATCTAAAATATTCTAATCCATAGTGACAGGTAGAAGAAAGGTGATTTCCAGAGGTTAAGGCCAGAAGAAAATGGAAACTTGGAGTTATGTGAATGACATGGCATTCCCATAAACTGAGCAGGCTCTTGAGATCATCCTCACAGTCTTGGGTTCACATTTAATGACATTTTGCTAAACCACATTATTATATCATGTTGTTATAATATAAATATATAAACTACATTGTTAATACACTTCTTTATCAAAATTTTATGCCATTTGAGAAAAAAATAGTGGTAAAATGATTCATAAATAAAGAATTCAACAGTGAGAGCTTGTTAAGGGGAATAAAACAATTACAGCCACAAAAATATCAAATGAGTCAAAAGCTTGATCTTAAATGAAGTAGGTTTTTGAGTCTGGGTAGTCCCACATCATTGTGGGTTGAGTGTCTGGTGAAAACACACTGAATGGCTTCCAGAGTGTACCTTCTTGCTGTGTGTTCATGTGGAAGAAGAATGAATGAGATCCCATGTGTCTCTCTTATATATTTCTCTTTAATTGAAGCATAACAATGGACATATATTCACTATGTGCAATGAGCTTTTCTTACATGCATGTAGCATGTGATGACCACATAAGATTATTGAATGTATATATTTTTATGTTACAAATTTTAAAAATCTTGTCTTACACTTCCCTTGAAACATCTGATTTGTGTTTGTCAACAGCTTTTATTTATTTAAAAAACTTTTAGACTTTCCCTTCCTATCCAATTGCATTCCATACCCATTATGGGAAACACACTCTTTTTGTCCCTTTCCCATATTATCATAAACTTTGCTAACCACAGTTTTTCCTCAGTTTCTTTGAGATTAATCTTTACTTCTCAATTATGGATAAAAATACTTTAAATATTTAAATAAAGTATTTTATTTTTAAATAAAATATTATAAATAATGACACTTAAAAAAGCAATACGCTAATGACTTACCAATCTCTCAAATTGCAACCTTCCAATGCTATCATCTTGGGAATTACAGTCTCAAGGCATCAATTTCCAATGAGTGTAACTCGCTAACTTGCTAACTATATCAAGGCTGTTTAAAATTTTAACAGAGTAGATATAATCTTGTTATTACCATAATGAAAAAAATCATGCAAAAGACTATTTCAGTATTTTAAGCAATATTTAGAAAGCATTAAATGTTGATTACAGGCTGCTAGTGGAGGAATAAATACAAATGACAGTGAACGAAGTGGTGGGCAAGGCTGAATATATGTAAAATGAAATGAGACAAAATAGGTGAGCGCTAGATTTAGAACAAAATAAAAACAATTTAAACAAGTTTCCCGAAAACAAGAATAACTCGTTCTCATAGATAGGAGAAAGATAGTTCAGATGAAATGCGTTCTGTTGTTTGAGAGCTGGAAAGGGAGTGGACAGTGCTGTTTTAAAAGATTTACATAATTTACAATTATGTAAAATTGGTTTAGAAAGATTCTAGATTTTTGCAGATAGTTTTAATTTTAATATCTGTTCCATAATACATAATACTACATAAATACTACCTGCTCATTGTGTATAATGCTACTTGTATGGATGTTTTCTTGGTTTAACAATTAGTACAGGATGACCAATTGATGTGGTAAAGGTGTGTACAGTTTGGACAGAGAAGAAGGCTGATCCTTGTCATACTGTTAACACTTGACTGTGTCTCTGATTGAGAAACACAATACTGTAGAAAATATTTGGGACTTTAAAGAAGAAGGGTAAATTGCTTGAATAAAACTAGTCACAGCTATTATGAATTAAGCCATTTTAGCTGTTGCTAAATATAGCTGGGAAGTTACCACCAAACTGTAGAATGACTAACTGGATAATACGCTTTAGAGAACCATGCTGAAAGTTCTGATTGATTCCTTACATGTCATAGTAGTAACTTAGTATTAAGTCGAAATTGTAAGAAAGGTAATCATGGTGTCAAGGTCATTTAATCTGACTAGATCCTAGATTGTCTTTTTTGTTTTGTAAAGCATACTCGGCATATTGTATTAAAAATATCTTTCTTTTTTTGTTTTTGTTTTTGTTTTGTTTTTTT
>LOJH01039860.1:387-12343 GCA_001685095.1 Ellobius talpinus | reverse complement strand
CGGAGGGAGGAAAGTACTGGGTTCTTTATTTCAATTAAAATCATACTTTTAAAAATGGCTGCATAAAGGATAACAAAGCTACTGTTCATAATTCCAGAGAAGCTAGGTAAAAAGGGGACCTTAAGAAGGAAACACATGGAGTGTCCCAGGAAGGAAAATAGTTAAGATCTCCTGGGTAAACTCAGAGCATGGCGGGTAAAGTAGTAGGGAGGGGATGGGGGATTGGACCATGAGGCATCAGAAAGACCGAGTTGCGGGGGCAGAGGGGGAGAGCAATGAAAGAGATATCTTGATAGAGGGAGCCTTTATGGGGTTAGGGAGAAACCGGGTGTTAGAGAAGTTCTCAAGAATCTACAGGATGACCCCAACTAAGACTCCTAGCAATAGTGGAGAGGATGTCTAAAGGGGCCTTCCCTTTTAATAAGATTAGTGACTACCCTAATTGTCATCATAGAACCTACATCAGTAACTGATGGCACCAGGTGCAGTGACCCACAGGCAAGCACTGGGCTGAGCTTCTGGAGCTCAGTTGAAAAGAAGGAAGAGGGATCATATAAACAAGGCAGGTCAAGAACATGATGGGGAAAACCACAGAGAGAGAGAACCTGAGCTAGTGGGAGCTAAGAGACTATGAACGAGGTTGATGGGAGAGTACCTGAAAGGGGTTGGAGGAAGGAAAGGAAGGGGGAATGCGACATAATTATATTTTAATTAGAAGCTTATTTTAAGAAGAAAAATGAGTAACTTTTAAGCTAGAAAGAGAGAATTTTATCATATTGAAGAGAGGCATTGAGAAATTCAAACAGAGAAAAACAAATGGCAAATATGATGGTGGAAAAGCATATCAATTTCATAGTAATTGAGACTCGACATTTACACTGTAGAATTATGATGATAGGAATAAAGCTGAATTCAAAAGTAATTATACCTGTTAAAACTGGGAGAAAATTTACTGACGAAATGTTTATAGCATCTGGATCACATGAAGAAGTTTGGCTCTCAGAAAGACACAATAATCTCCGAAGGACTCAGCGTAAATGGGTGGGAAATACGATAAGCAACTATGAATCCAAGAAAACTTGGCGTTTTCTTGAAATATTCAGTAGGCGCTTATAGGCAAGAGGCAAGCTTTCAATGCAGCCAGATGGAATCAGAGAAGGTGGCAGTAGAGAAGAACACAGCAGCTGCCAGTGGACATGCACTTGGTCCAGATGGAGAAATCAGGGCCATTACCATGGCAGGACTGCCCTGTGTGGGAGACCTTGGGCTTGAGACAACTCCTGCTTGGAGGATCTGGTGCCAGCAGATTTCGTCATTGAAAAGCTCAGAGAAGTAAGTGCAGGGGTGCATTTGTGGTGTGATTATACTTAAGTAAAAGGGGGCTCTGATCGGCTCCCAGATGATACTGAAAAATATAATACCAGGTGTAACTGGAAAGGAGGGACTAATATATACAGGTAAATATACATATTAATATACATTACTATTGTAAATACATATATAAAATGAGTATCTAGTAGAAGTGGATCACAATGGATTAATTAATTTTAATATCCCCTATTAATATATTCATATAATGCATTATATATGTAAATATATATATATATGACTAGTCCTTAATTAGAAAGAAAGCAAAGTGAAAAATGAATGTAGAAATGCTATGTCGACAGATAAATAAATATATAAAGAAAGAAGAAAGTATAAAAGAGTAGGAGATAAAAGGAGGAGAAAGGTAATAATAGAGAATCAAATGTATTTTAAAGGAAAGATATTTCATTTCTTAAGAATTATAGGGTATCATTTACTTATTAAATATCTCTATGGGTGTTTACATGCTAGCGAAGTTGTCTCATATATAATTCTAAAGACTTGCATATCTGAAACGCTACTATTATCTTTACAAAACTGTTTGAGATTATTTATAAATAAAACAAGATTGAAGATGTGAACGTTTTAATTAGGCAGGACAAGCTGCCAGACCTGGGCCTTGGGTCCTCGGGTAGATTGACTGATGCAGACACAGCTCCTCACAGCCTTCCTCCCATCTGCTCTGGAGATCCCAAAGAGGGGTTTGCTGGGGTTGGATCTCAGTGTCGTTAGACCTGGCTCTAGCCTCCTTTAGACATGACACCAGTGCCTCACAGGCCAGGGTGGTAAAAATTCATCAGGTCTTTGTTTCCTAACAGCTAGAATGGAGGAAAGCAGATGGAAAGACTGACCTGGCAACATTATCCTTCCAAGAAGAGAATTTACAGTGCGTGGATAATCTTCCCTCATTATGTGAAATTTCCATTTGGACGCAGTAGGCTGATCGTTCTGAACTGTAACTTGCAAGGTTAGTCTGGGAAGTTAGCCACGTGGAAATAGAGATCTCATTCTGTACCATTTTGTTATTATCTTAATATTGATTTTTAAATAAACCTTTCACTTGGTAAGTGGTAGAGACACAAATTTCTATCTCCCATTCTCATTTTCCTAACCAACATTGGAGGGGAAAAAAAAGTCCTACCTTAATCACTTTTCCATCATTGCCTTTATTAATTGAATTTTCTTCTTCGCTAGCCCAGGAGTGTTTTCTAACCAACAATTCTGGTGTCAGCTTTTATATTACTGAGGATTACAAATATGTAGTTTACTATATAATATTTGTATAATATTGTGTACAGAGTTAAGGTACTCATTTAAAGACAATCCTCAAAGTAATTTGTTTCCTAATGGCTTATGTTTTTTCATGGTGACATGCACCCGAAGGCTCTCTCAGGCATGGATGCAGATATTAAAAGTGATATTTAATAAAGGCGAATGGACACAGGGAAGGATGTCTGTCAGTAATGCATTGATGGGCTCTGCCCTCTTAAAAGTGAGTTAATGACTTTTGCTTCATGACCCATTTCTAATGGTAGCTTGGTCTTTTCAGAGGGACACGACCATCGTAGATCAGAGACATTAAGCAGGCCTACCATCGTGGCACATTCAAAGCAAGCACATTTAAATGGTAAACATCTCCCAGAAAAAATGCCACAGACTAGTTAAGTTATGAAGTCATCTACACATAATGGATGGTAGTAAGAGATTTAGCCAGAAAATGTCCTGATCAAATTCGGTTTTAAAACAGTTGAAGTAGCTAGTCTTATAATCTCAAAATAAATAAAACACAAAGGCAAGCCATAGGCTAGAAAAACAATCTAGGCTATGAATTATGAAGTATGTGGTTTTATCTTCCTTTTTTATCTTTCTTCCAATAGAACGTATTTTATCATATTTTCCTCTATCCAACTGCTTGCAGAACATTCCTATCCACCAAATTTTGTTTTCTCCTTTACCTTCCCCCCTCTCTCTGTTTCCCCCTCTCTCAAAAATCCAGCTGATTGTCATTTTTTTAAACATCATTAGTTTTTGCTTTTAGCACATGGTGTTTTGTGTTTAAAATATGCAAGATTTTACGTCTGTAAGGCAACATTTTGCTTTGCTTCATTTTGAATTATTTAAGTTTTAGTTGATAACAAGGATAAACTGTAGTTATTTCTCAATGATGTTTGTATCCTATATGTGGCAGGCATTGCCTAGAATCTAAAAAATTTTACTACATTCTGTGAGGTAATCTTTTGTGTTTGTGGTCCAAATCTTAACACACAACAAGAAGATTTAAGATTCAGATTTCTGGAAAATCTTGGGTTATTGCTGAAGTAGTAGATGTGACTATTTCCTTTGAAGAACACAACAATTATAAGAATTGTAAGAGAGTTAATGGAATTAGGCTTACTCAGTTTGTGTTTTAATAATTGCACTGCTACCACATGGGTCGTCATGGAGAAGTGTAGAATTTTTTTCAAACTGGGTGGAGCCTTCAATAGAAAGGATCAATTCCTGAAAATTCACTATTGAGTAATTCCAGTTTGCAATTATAACAAAGTATGATTGTTCATCATGAGGGAATTCCATCAAGAAGATGATTTTTAAAGATGAATGACCTTCAAGGATGCTTCTATAAGAGCAGTACATATGTGTGCTTGGAAATGTCACTTATCTCCCATCTCTTACCCTTGTTTCTTGAGTAGGCATTCACAGTCATTTCAGGTTGTAGAACAGGTCTTTCCAAGATGATGTTTGTATATTAAGGGGCCGAGAATGGCTGTATTAGTTCAGATATTCCATACATTAAATACTACTATTTAAGTGCAGAATATTGTTGAAAAAGATCTCATGATGTGTTTGATAAATCTCAAAAAATTCCTAATATGCTCTTTTTTTGTGATTTTACAGTTTATATGTTGATCTTGAATTGCCATTTTAAAAGACAATGATTTGCTTTTAAAGCCACGGACAATGTGCTGAACAGAAGTAGAATGAAAACCTTCTGAAACACAACGCAATTTCACACTTATCTGGCAGTAGAACAAGCCAGGACCTGTTTGCTGTAGCTATATCCCTCTGTACCCTCTAAGACTGGATATCTGAGAAATTTGCACTCCCCCTCAAAACACACTATTTTGAGGGCATTTTTCCAGAAAAAAAGATGTTGAAATGTGTCCATCAAAACAGATTTAGTAGATAGTTAATGCTAGAACTCAGCACATTTGGGGAACTAGCTTACTCACAAAGAGAAACTTTCAATATTTAAAGTGGTTAGGTCTGGAAATGATAGTAAAGTCCTAGGTAGCAGAGATTATAGCCTGGCAGGTCTTCTATAATATTTCCTTTGGAGATAAGAATGTTAATGAGGTCAGAGATTACTCCAGTAATAGCATAATAAGTCATGCAGGTATTGCAGAGAAGAAAAAATGAAAAGGAGTTTAGCAAAGGAAATAAGATTTTAACCTTTGGGTTGGAAAAGACAGCACCATTACTTACACTGGGGCTACTGCTTTAGCCTAAACGGCAGGACCAATACATTTGCTGTGGCTTTTATAGCCCATCAATACTGTTATTAAATTACCACATTTTAAATTTCAACAATCTCATATAAATATATGCTCTGGGTCACTTTGGTACAATAGGTCTTGGGAAATTTATGGCATGCAATGAGAAGAAAGGAAAAGCCTTGTTTTGACTTTACCATCCGCAAGTCTAGAGCACAGCCCTCCTTCAACTCTGAAGCACTTCTTCGTTGCCATCAGATGGCTGTACACATTTACAGATCTTGTTTCTGGGGATTTTAAGTTCAGAACATCACAATGTATGAAATCCACTGAGCCATCCATGAGTCTAAGCAAGACATTTATATTTGTCATCTGTATGGACTATCTGGAAGGTCATTTGAAGATATCTGTCTATAATTTGGGGCAGAAATTACATCTTGCATTTCAATTATCTAATTATTTCTTATTTACAACACATACTTTAGACATGGATCATTAATTCAGGATGTGTTTTTTAGAGTGGTTAATATGGTATCTGACACTAAGTAGTCAGTTCTAAAATCATATACATCTAAGTAAGATACAGACTGAGCAAGTTGTACTTATATACTTAGGAACATATATATATTAAAATTGTATATAATATATAATTTTAAAATAGATTAGTATGTATACAATTAGGAATGTAAATGTTCTTAAACACACACATATATACATACAGACAGACATATACACACATACACACACACACATATATATATATATATATATATATGNAGCAATGAAGACATGTAGGAGGGATTAGAGACAGAAAAGTAAGGGGACAAATGATACAATCATTTTATAATTTCAAAAAAATTATAACATTGGTATATGAAGCAGGAGGCACTGATATTTTAGAGTAGAAACTAAATGAAACTCCAGCATATTCTAGCAAGCTGGCAAAGATGGGGCCTGAGTGATCCAATAAACAGAGCAATGTATTACATTGGCATCTTGTAACCCAGATTTTTCTTTCATATTAAAAGATTATGAATTAATGAAATCTAAGTAGTCTTTCACCTTAAACATAATTATGTCAAGAAAATGGAGTGGAGATACATAAGAGGGAAGCAGGACAATGCTTCAAAACTATATAGCAAAAATTATTTATTCACAGAAGACTGCTATAGTTTTAATATGAAATAAAACCCCCAGGCTTGTATGTTTTAATCTTTGGTCTCAGATGGTGGGAGTTTATGGAGGTTGTTTATGGAGGTTGTGGAATCTTTGGAAGCAGGACCTAGCTAGAAGTGGATGATAGTGGGCAGGCTCAGTGGGTCCTAGCTAGGAACTTGAGAGTAGCAGTCAGGCCCATTTTCAGCCCAGCTCTACCTGCCAGTCACACAGGATTCTAGGAAACTGTGTCTCATGTCCCTGATGTTATTATAGACAGGATCTTCTCCTTGTCTTTTTCACCATGAAATTGTGAGCCAAGATGCACCCTTCCTCTTGTCAATCGAGTGCTTCTTGTCAGATATGGTCACAGGAATGAGAAACACCACACATACCAAATACAATACAATGAATCACACACAGAAGCATATGCACACCAGAGGCATAATGCCACACAGTTTATAATTCCATTTATATGAAATGGTCAGAGCAGATGAATCAATAGAACCACAGTATGGATTAGCAGCTTTCTAGGGCTGTGTGAATGGACTGGGAAAATTAAGAGCCCAAGACAGATGGATGGGTTTTCCCCTTTGGGTGCAATGAAAATATTATAAACTTATATTAATAGATGCATAACTCCACAAAGTAAAATCTGTTGAGCTATATACCCTTAAATGTGTGAATTATGTGACATGTCATATGTCAATAAAGCTATTTAAAATTATCCAATAGCTTTAAAAGTGCCAGAGGACAGACACTGGAAACATCTCAATGCCTCTTACTTAGACAGTGGTCCCTGGTTAACTATTTGATTATTCCTAATAATGAAACTGGCCATGAACACAAGAAATAAGAGATAGACTTGTTTTAACTGGTACATTCATGATGCCAGGCAACTTCTTGCCAGGCCTTTCTCTGTTATCAGTCTCATCATTTTCACCAGTTGCCAAATGACCGTGCATCCTGGGTCTGGCATCTCTTGAAGTTCCCCTTGCCTTCAGCTCCTCGTAGACATCAGGTAGACTGTCAGGTCCACAATAGTCTCAGCCATAAAAGCTGACCTGGAAGAAAAACAGTTCGCAGAGAGGCAAGAGCAGTATGTGTCTTTGCACAGTGTGTTCGCCATCTTGTTTACATTTCTATGAAGGGATAAAAGGAGATATCATTACATCACAATACAGAAAAGGGAAATGAGGACCCAAGAAGTTACCTGCTTTCCTTCAATTCCAATTGCTGTCAGTTGAAAATTCCTCATTCAGAGTCTAATAATGCCTGATGATATCAAAAGCCTTGCTATTTCTTTCATATTGTCCCAACTCCTTCACTAGAATGAAACCTGCCTTTTTGGACTGCTCTGTGCTTCTGAAATACAGTTGTTATATAAAACCTCACAAAAGAAGTAGTCCAGGAAGTCTGCAAAAAAGCTGAAAACGTATCTACCTAATATAGGAGATGCTTGAAAGAGCTTTAGTTTTACAGAAAGGTTCAGTTTAGTGTCTTCAGAAAGAGTGATCACATATGAATCAAAATGTGATACTATTCCAGAAATCATAGACTAATGCTGTATTGAGTATAAATGAAAGAGCCTAAATTAAGTTTTAATTCTTCTCCTGAACACTCTAGTAAGTTACAAAGTCTGAAAGTGTCAATTTCCTCCATATTAAAATGTGCATTTAGAAATTATAGTTTATTGATTCATTGATCAAATACATGTCCACATGATGTTTAAAAAGATTTATGAACATGCTTGGGTGAATTATGCCCTTGTTTTTATTCTTTCTTTGAATTAACACTGGTGTTTAACAAAAGTGTTTGAGCCATATTAGGAAAAGGAGAGTGGTTTTAGTAAATGATGTTCTTACAATTAGCTAGTTATGTGCAGAAGAATGAAACATGACCCCTCTTTCTCATCGTTCACAAACACTAACTCTGACTAGATTAGAAACCCAAAATTAACACCTGAAACTGTGGGAATACTGGAAGAGAACACAAAGGATCTGCTCAGGATATTGGAAGGATAATTTTCCTTTAGTGGTGCTGGGAATGCAACCCAGGGTCT
The DNA here is from genome assembly GCA_001685095.1 of Ellobius talpinus. NCBI lineage: Eukaryota > Metazoa > Chordata > Mammalia > Rodentia > Cricetidae > Ellobius > Ellobius talpinus. The sequence continues at coordinate 4,267 of LOJH01039860.1, read as the reverse complement.
CATGCAGTCTAAGTAAGTACTCTATTCCTGAGCTACATTCCTAGTATAGCTCATTGCTTATCTTGTTGCTCTGACCAAGTACCTGATGAGAATGGTAGGAGAGTTGGTTATTTTGGTTTGTAGTTTAACAGGACAAACCAAGGAAGATATTGTAGCAAGAATATGAAATGACTGGTCATGTTGCTTTAGCACACAGGAAGCAGAACATGAATACCAAGCACTTCAGGCTATCTGATGTCTAGGCCCAGCTCCAGAGACTTGCTTCCTCCAGCAAGAATCTACCTCCTTAAGATACAATTAACTTCTTTTCCTCCTGCTCCTTATTCTTCTCCTCCTTCTCTCCATCCTCCTCTTCTTATTCCTCCTCCTCTTCCTCCTTTTCTTCCCCCTTCTTCCCTTCTTTCTTTTTTAAATTCTCTCATATATTACATTCCGACTGCTGTTTCTGCTCCCTCCACTCTTGCAAGTTCCACCTTCCTAATAATTCCCCTCTCCCCCAGACCAAATCTTCTTCTGTTTCCTTCTGAAAAATAGCAGGCCTCCCAAAGATATCAACTGACCTCAGTATAACAAAAAGATCAAGTACATAACCTCATATCAAGACTGGATGAACTAATACAGTAGGAGAAAAAGAGACTCAAGAGCAGACAAAAGAGTCAGAGACAGTCCCTGCTCCCGCTGTTGGAAATCCCATAACTAATCCCATAAACTCCTAGCTACACAACCATAACATATATAGAAAGGACATAGATCAGACCCATACAGGCTTACTGGTTATCACCTTAGTCTCTTTGAGACCCTCTAAGCTAAGCCCTGCTTAGTTGATGTCTGTCATCGGTGTTCCTGTGATATCTTCCACCTTTTTGGCTAATAAATCCTTCCTCCTCCTCTTTTGTGGGTTTCCTAAAGTTCCACTTAATGCTTGGCTATGGGTCTCTGCAACTGTTCCCATCAGTTGCTGGATGAATGAAATATCTCTGATGATGATTACACTTGGTTCCAATCTATGAATCTGTGAGTATAGAAGAATATCATCAGTAATAATTTCATTGACTTTTTTGGGACAGTAATGTTTGGTTTTATCATAAATTTCTGGGCTATTCACTTTCTGGTTCCTGGCCATCCAGGCAGTGTCAGGCATGGTCTCAATTTCTTGAAGTGGCCCTCAAGTTGAACCAGTCATTGGCTGGTCCCTTCCTCTTAAAGATCACCACCTGCTGGCAACTAGTTTTTAAACACATAAACCTATGGGAGACACTAGTATTCAACCCAAAACCTCAAGCATAATATCTTTCAATAAAAACCTAAAAGCACAGAGCACAAAAGCTAGTTGCATAAAACTGAAAAACCTCTGCAAAACGAAGAATCCCCAGAATCAAGACACAAGATACAAAATAGGAAAATGTGCTGTCAGAGACATAAAGAAACGGGAAACCATTCACACAGCCCTTGAGAATATAAATTAATGCAGCCACTATAGAAGAGAATATTGAATTTGGGGAGGATATGCAGTCTTGAGTTAATGTGTATTATTGACATGGGTATGGCCAGCTGGTGTAACCATTTTAATATCTAACAAAATAGATTAAAATGAAAACTAGTAAGAAGAGATGGCAAAGAATACTACATACTCATCAAAGGGAAAATCCACAAGAGGACAATACAATTCTTGATGTCTATGCACCAAACACAAATGCATCCAAGTTCATTAAAAAAGAAAAAACAATGCTACTTCTAAAATCAAATATTAACCCTCGCATGCTGAAAGTGGGTGACTTCAATACTCCACTGTTGCCAGGAGACAGGTCCTTCAAACAAAAACTAAACCGAGAAATGCTAGAGCTAAATGGCATCATAAACCAAATATACATAAGAGGTATTTGCATAACAGTTCACCTAAGCTCAAAATAATATGCCTCTACACAGTTTGTGGAACTTTATCCAAAATTGATCACATTCTTGGACACAAAGCAAGTCTCAGCAGATTCAAGAGAATTAAAATTACATCCTGCCTTCTATATGATCACCATGGATTAAAGCTGGGTACTTACAGCAACAGACACAAACAGTAAGTTTATATACTCATTGAAACTGAACAATTCACTACTGAATAAAAACAAGACAGAAATTAATAAATTAAAACCTTTTTAAAATTTAAAGAAAATGAAAATGCAACATAGTCACATCAAGGTAACATGATGAAGGCAACTAGAGTCAAATTCAGAGTGCTAAGTGCCTACACTTAAGAAAACTGGAGAGATATCATTTTAGTAACTTAACAGCAAGCATAAAAGCTCTAAAACAAAAAGAAGAAATAACATCTAAAAGGAGGAGATAGCAAGAACTAACCAAACTCACAGCTCAAATAAAAAAAGGAACAAAAACACAAAGAATTAATGAAACAAAGACTTGGTTCCTTAAGAAAATGAATAAGATTGATAAAATGTTAGTGAAACTAACTAAAAAGCAGATTGAGAAGATCCAGTTTAACAAAATTAGAGAAAATGGGGCAGATAACAGCAGACACCAAGGAAATATGGAGTCATAAGGACATACTTTAAAGCCTATACTTCATCAAGTTGGAAAACGTAAAAGAAATAGATAATTTTCTTGTTATATATCAGCTATCAAAGTTAAATTAAGGTCAAAAAATCAATAAAAAGTACTTTAAAAAGTTAAGGTCAAATAAGCAATATAAGTACACCTGTAATCTCTAGTGAAATAGAGGCAGCAAAGTCTCATGAACAAAAAATAAATCTCAGGGCCATATAAATTTAGTACAGAATTTTATCAAAAATTCACAGAATTGTTGACCAAGGTTTATTTCCCACAGTTGCCCAGTCCAATGGAACACACAGAATTCTACATTTATTATAAACTGATTAGCCTATTATCTCAGGCTTCTTACTAACTCTCATAATTTATATTAGCCCATAATTCTTGTCTGTGTTAGCCACATGGCTTGGTACCTTTTTTGGTGAGACAGTCACATCTTGCTTGCTCTGTGTCTGGTTTCCTCTGTGTCTGGGTGATAACTGCAGACTGAGTCTTTATCTTCCCAGAATTTTCCTGTTTTCATTGCCCTGCCTCTACTTCCTGCCTGGTCACCCTGCCTACACTTCCTGCCTGGTGACTTGCCAATTAGCATTTTACTAAACAAGTACAAGTAACAAATCTTTACAAGGTAAAACCATTGTCCCACAGCAAAGAATTAACACCAATACTTCTCAAATTGTTCTACAAAATAGAAACAGGAGGAATATCACCAATTTTTTTAATGAGGTCACATTTATTCTGATAATTACAGCACATAAAGATTCAACAGAGAGTGACAGATACATTTCCCTTAAAAACATAGATGCAAAATTTTTCAGTAAAATATTTACCAATCAAATATAAATACAAAAAAAGATCCACCATGCTGAAGAAGGCTTTCTTTCAGAGATGCAGAGATGGTTCAACATATACCAATCAATAAATGTAATCTACCATATAAGCAGACAGAAAGACAGAAACTTCATGATCATCTTATTATATGCAGTTCAGCCCTTTGACAAAATCTAATGTTCTTTCATGATAAAAGTCCTGGAGAGACAAGGCCTATTAGGGTGATATCTCAATACAATAAAAGTGATTTACAGTAAGTCCACAGCCAATATCAATATAAATGGAGAGAACCTCAGAGTATTTCCACTAAAATCCAGAGCAAGAAACAGTTGTCAATGCTCTACATACCTAGTCAATATAGTACTTGAAGTCTTAGAGCTTTAAGACTGTAGGAGGAGGGCCTGCTTGTTCATTCCTGGCCTCCTGGCTAACTTAGACTAGAAATAATCACACAGAAACTGTATTAATTAAATCACTGCTTGGCCCATTAGCT
>LOJH01039858.1:0-14746 GCA_001685095.1 Ellobius talpinus | reverse complement strand
GGCCCGCGCGGCTGCGGAAGACGCGGACGCCGCCAGTCCAGTCCCGCTAGACAGACAAGACACGTGTGTGCTTTCCCAAAGTGCGGTTCTGAAGCAGCTGGCCCACTGCACTTCCACACCGACCGGACCGTGGGATTTGACGCGTGAAAGGGGGCAGATTTTTTTTAAAAAAATGTGGGACGGGGGTCAAGACAAAACTAGACAAATCTCCCGTGGGATGAGGCGAAGATTTCAGAAAACTTGTAGGTGCAGATGTTGGAGGAAAAGGGATGGCGCAGCGCAGTGGGACTCCAGCACAGCCCCTGGAAGGGACCACTTCTCCGCAGCGAGGAAGCAGGCAATTAGTTCACCAGGCGATGAGCTGCGATGTCCGCTTTCGGGGAAGTCATTTGTTAGAAATGGGGCTTGACCACTCCTTTCCTTGGAGTTCCTTACCACCCAGTGTCGCTGTTGTTACCCCCACTTGGAGGCTCTGATTTGCAGTGGGCCCTATGTAGATTGGATGTATAAGAAACGGGGGTGCTAGCAGGTTGACTTTTTCCCCCCTTCCCTTTCCCCTGATGTGACATCTCTTGTTTCAGAGATCAAAGTCACAACTGGAATGAAGGAGAAGGTACTGTCAAAGGTAGACACACGCACATACAAAATGCACCCATGACTGCGGTTACAGTAATGCTAGCAGAAATTAAAGAGGTTTTTAAAGCAGCGTGCGATTTATGATGCTTCCCATTTACCCTAGAGTCAAGCTGTTGTAAAACTGATGTACAAAAGACATCATAAAATAATCCTGTGTACCCAGGATTAAAGTGGCAGAAAGTGGCCTGTTTCATTATATTTTATGTGCTTCGTGGACAGTTGTAGTTGTTGGAGGCTGTGTTTAAGTGAGGCATCAAAACAAAATGAGAAATATATCTGTTTAGAGCTGGAGATTTTCTTGTAGTGGCATTTTACACAAGGACATTATAAAAGCCAGTTGCACACCTTTTTCTTCCTCTGGCCAGTATTACTGTTTGTCTACAGATCTATTCCCCCTCTCAGAGTCACTTTGAGTGGTGGCTGAGTCCATTTGTCTTCCACTGTTCAGTATTCTGCACTTTTAGATGTTTTTGTGTACAGACGCATGCTCCAAGTGGAATTTATTTCTGGCCCTAAGTGTTTCTGTTCTGAAGATGTCCTCTAGTCCTGAGCCTTGTACAGTTTGATAAAACTTCCTTTTACCCCTTGGAATCAAGTACGTGAGAATCCCCTGTGAACTCTTAAAGTCTTCTGTGCCTTCTATCATATGTGTAGCCGTTTCATTTAAACTTGTTCAGGCTTAATGAAGTTCTGTGTTATAGGTACTCTTTCTGTTCCCGGAGAGCTGTGTATTTAAAATCCAGACTGCTGGTCACTTTGCCAAAGCACAGGACTAGCTTCACCTGAGGGAAGGACTAGTCAACCTGAGCCTGAACTTTGTATAGAGGATCTTTCCAGGAATGTCTGAAATGCCCCACCCCCAATCCAGTGAGAATATTGTTGGGTTGTGTTTGCATGTAACACTTTGGGTAAAAAAAAAATCAACCTCATGGGGTTTTTAAAATAAATATTGAGAAAATATTAATAGCACTAATGCATTGGTAATACCTGATTTTTTTCTTCTGCCTGAGATGTAAGTTCTCTGTCAGGTGGGGAAATGTGATTACAAAAAGAAGCAGACAAAAGCAGAGCTGACTGTTGCTGTATTAAAATGTAAGTGTTACAGTTTGAATTTTCAAGTGAGAGTTTTGAGTTCAGTGCTTTACATAACATTTTGTCCTAATCTTGCTTGCTGTCAGGGATGTTTCATGGTTGTGCAATTGCCGCAGTCAAGAATGCCAATTTGCATTCCAGGAGTGTCATTTGATTACTTTTATCTGCGAAGCTCCAAGACCGGCCCAGACCTCTCGTTTCATCTTGCCATGTCACGAGTCAATGCTGTGTCGTCTTTTCAAAAATCTGCCTGATTGAGACAAGAAAGAAAAGTACTTTCATGTTGCAGCCGCAGTCCCCTGCTAACTTGTCAGCAGCAGGATATGATTCACTTGGGCCCAGAAGAATGGAACGGAGAGGCGGGTTAGGCGGTTCAATAAAGCCCACGGACAGGTAGCGTGTGACATCCCCAGAGAGCGGCAGTTAATGAAGAACAGGTCTGCTTAGTTCTCCACAAGCTGCCCTAGTGCTGTCCCCACAGTTTTCTCATTTGATCTTTCCCAGCAAATTGATCTTTTCTTGTATTTTTTTGCCTTCCAAGTTAGTCCTTGAGGGACTGAAATTAGCAGAGCAACTTAAGTTGGATAATACAGCTGTTCAGAAAAGAAGAAATTGGACACTGGCACAAAAAAGGGGGGGTGGGGGTGAGAGAGGAGAGGAAGCTGTTCTTTTTGTTGTTCCTGGGAATATTTCCTGGATTAAGGGAGTCCAAAGTAGAAGATGACTTGAAGCTAGTGGTTCCCCTTACTTTAAATTTTGGAGTTAAGCTTCAGCGCTATTTTAAATATTCTGCAAATGTTTGAAAGATGGCTTTAGCAAGCATGAAGAGTTTGATTTAGCAATGTTCATATTCACTTGTTTGGAGAGATCTGCCAGTTGGAATAGTGGCCTTTATGACTATTGTAAGATGAACAAAACATCAATGGCAAACTTCACTATATTATTTATAGTCTTCTAAATAACTACAACCTCCAAATATTCAATACTGAATTGCTGAAAAGATTAAACAATAAAAAAGTCATTACCAGCATTGTATATAAATATTATGGTACATGAAGATTTTTTCTACAAATTGCCATCAGTGTCTTTGTTTTACATAAATTCAGCAGATGCACTGTTAATGAAGTCGGTTATTCTGTGCTCCAAGATTTTTTTTAAAATTTAAAGGTAGGCTTTTAAAATTGAGACCAGATTGCAGGTTGAATTTGTTTGAAATGTTCACATGTTGGTTTTTGAGATTAAAATTAATTTTATACAAGGTGAGTAAATCTAAATTGAGAATACAAGCATAGTTCAGACAGGCCAGTTTCACTCTAGATTGTTTGTACATAAAGCTTAGGTTGGGAGCAATTAATAGTCTTAACTTAATGAATGTATAAAGGAGTGGTGCTTTCTGAATTCCTGTGCAGATGGTCTCATTTAACATCTGCATCCTGACAAGAAACAGAGTTGAAAACAGCAGTTCCCCTGCAACATCTCTTGTTGGTCAGGAGTTACATAGTATAGTTGGTTAGTAAGCTCTCCACAGAGCTAGAGGGAGCCTCATGATTTTATTAGATATACTTAAAGTTTAAAAAAAAGTACTCTGGCAGTCAGAATGTTTCACAATACTGGCTTAGAGTTTAGGCTTGGAGTTGAGATACACACACACACACAAACACTTGTGCATGCACACACACGCACACACTCACACAAGTACACATGCGCACACACACATACATGCACACAGTAGCGACAACAGCAGAATTCCCTTTACAAGCAGTTGAGGAGTCAGCTAAGCTTTCTAGGACTGTACTTTTTAAGTGATATGAATTAAGGAAAATTCAACCAAACATATTTTAAGTATTTTAGTATGCTTAACTACTGTGTCACTTTGTCAACTGAAGGTGTTATTCACATGTTGGCAGGCCCACCTTCAAACTCCTATTAAAAGCAACTTCCTACCTAGTCACGGAGGCGTGTACTACCTTACTTTAGCTTACAAAAGAAAGGTACTTCTCTCCATAGATGATGTTTTGAAGTAGCTCTGCGTACAACTACATATTTTGGAGAGAAACTTCTTTCAAAAGAAGGGCTTCATGTTGTAAACATAAACAAAAAATCATTTGCAAATATGATATATTATTAATCAGTAAATAAGCTACATTTAAATGGCAGGTCTTGAATGTTTTCATATTTACAATTTGGCATTTAATTTCATATTTGTTTATCATTCCTTCCAGTGAAATTTGTGATATGCTTATATTAAATAATCAGTGATCGTGATTGCTTTTCATTATTTATATACTAGTTTTTAGGGGCATTACATTGGACATTTATTTACCATTTAAGTAAATCTTACAGCCAGGGAGATAAACTGCCCAGATTAGTCTTCTTGCACAGAAGCTCTCATTATGTTGCTGGCCAATAAAAGTCTTCATTTGTTGCTTATTAGAACCCTGAGTACACTCAAAAGTTCAGCTATAATTTAATTTGGCTGTTCAAAGAGCCTCTCTTGTTTTAAAACACATTCTCAGTTTCCTTTACCAGTTGTGAGCCTATATTCTATCTCATGAATATTCATAAGAGCGGTAGTACAGACGTCATTTTAAAAGTTTTTGCCATAACAGAAGTGTCATTTTCTTTTAAAAAAATTATGTACATAACAGTGTAAATTTCGTCCTCTTTATTGCAATTTCCTCGACATTCTGGAACACTTTTGGTCTTTTCATAGTAATTTAGATTGTTTTGCTCTACTAATTTCAGATGTGTTCCTCAAGGAATACAGCCTTGAAGGTGTGGTGAGACAGGCGAAAACTAAGTTTGGCAATGAAGAATTCTAGGAAAAGCCCTTCTGCTGTTGTAGCCCCTTGAAATTAGGAGAGGTTTGTTTTGTACTTTACAAATTGCCAGCATGATAAATTCATCTTCTTTATAGCAACCGCTAGGCAGTTTTACAGAGTCCAAGGTGCTTGCGAATTTCAGTTGAATTGTAGCTGATTACGCAGGCTGAGGACCAGAACTCCAGTATCAGGGATCCTTCTGCAGGGAAGGCAGGAGGTGGAACTGCCAACTGAGTTACTGCTTGTGTGCCTAACAGTGGGAGTCACAGCAAGCCTGCCTTCTAGGTGCAATGTTTAAGACTTGTCATAATGTACGGAATTGTCTTGGAACTGGGGGTTCAAGTTCACTGTCCCTGCTCTTTTTGTATTTAGTGCAAAGATGTAACAACCCACACAAAACATTTTTCTCTCATTATGACCTTGCATTTGCCCAAGTGCCCCATACTGAAATTCCTTTTTAGTATTTTTTTTCCCTCTTAGCCCAAAGCCAGACGTGTACCCAGACACAAAGCCTCTGTGTATAGCAAGCTGTTTTAAATATTGTGACTGGACGCTGTGCTGTCCTTTCTCTGCTTGAGCCAAGGATCTCTGCTCAGTGTCTGTGGATTACCAAGCTCCTTCTTTATTGTATGTCTTGTCAGCTATTCCTATTCATTTAACCTTTCATTAGAGTCTGTGCAGCTTCACTGTCTGGAAAGGCAAGGAAAACCCAAAAGGCCCCACTGTCACAGTTATTAGATTTCTCAGTTACATCCCAGCAACCACAAAGAAGTAAGAGTGGAGACTATTGTCGTGCATGCTGCTGTCCTGGGGTGCAGCTCTTCTGTGCATGTCAAGGACATGTGCCACATGTTGATATGCATCCCAGGGATAAATGCGCAACATGGGGGATAGGCTGACAGAGGCAGTAATGAGCTTTGTAGGAGTTACTGCGAAGACTAACAGTTAGTGAAGGAATTTTGCTTAACTGGCCAAGGAGGTAGACAGAGTGAGAGTTGCCAAGATCTGCCTGTGCGGAGCTTGCCGGTCACATTGTCATCTGAACTTCACTTGAGGGGAAAATTGAATACCTTTGACAAGAAGGAAAGTCTTATTTTCTCCTTTAATCTCAGAGGACAAAAGTGTTATTTCTGATGACTGTTATGGTATATAACTCCTTTTTGTATTGACCGAATAAGATATGGGAATGATTATGTTAGTTATTGCTCCTAAATTTACACACTGCAAAATGATTAAAAGATTTTGCAGAGCTGTGTCTGCTTTTTAAGTCTATAAAATAATGTAGCCCGTGAATCTTCCTGTGCTCTCCTTTGCTGTGGCTCTCCGTGTCATAGCTGTCACCTGGTTTTTATAGTTGTGTGTCCATTGTTGCTGTGATCTGGAGGGGAAAAGGAATGGGTGTAGATCATTTTCAGATAATAACAAAGACAAATACTTGTGGATTTAGAATTGAAAAAAATTTCATTTGAAATTTCATAATGAAATTGCTCTTTAAAAACTTTCAAAACAGCTGTGATTGTAGTTCAGTTGGTAGAGCGCCCATGGCTCACTCAGGAAGACCTGACCTTGCTCCCTAGCACCCACAAAAAGCCAGGCTGGGTAGCTTGCACTTGTGTTCTCCATGCAGGGAAGGCAGTGAGAGGCAGATAGATGGTGAGGTTCACTGGCCAGCCAGCCTAGCCACATTGCTGAGTTCCGGGTCAGTGAGGAGGCAGAGAATGGGAATGAATGTTATTGCTTCTGGGGCTTCATCTTGACCTATTTGGTGTCTGGGGCTGTCTTGGAAAGCAGGATTTTAAAGCAAACTCACAATGCAGTGGATTTCGTTGTGGCATTTCCGTGCATACACTTCTTTATGCAAGACAGCTATTTCATTGCTTGCTCATGCTATTGGTCAAACAACCAGTTAGGTGGTCTCTATGGGTTTCTGTTTTTGTTTTCCAATGGCTTGTTTTATAGGATAGGATGATATAAATTATAGTGGTTTACTTTAGTATTTTAAATACTTTATTGAGAGATAATTCCCATACTGTGCAATCACCATTTAAAATATACAGTAATAATACCCCATTATATAGATACAGTTTCTTTTTCCCTCATCAGTTTATGGACATCTTGACTATTATGAGTCATGCTGCTGAGAACATTTGTCATAAGCTTCCCCCCTTTTTTGGTCAGACATGTTTTTATTTCTCTTGGAGGTATACCTATGAAAAGAATTGCTGGATCACGTGGCCTCCTTTGCCTGTTTTCCATTTGGGTTGTCTTTCAAAAAAATTCTTGTGGTCTTAAAAAAAAACCTCTCTCTTACACATGTGTGGTAGGAGTTGAGAGGTGTGTGTGCCACAGTGTATGTCACCTCTCTCTGCCACCGTGTGGATTGCAGGGACTGAATGCAGGCTGTCAGGCTGGGCAAGCACCTTTACCTGCTGAGCCACTCTCTGGCCCTACGCTGCTTTTCAGCAGCGGAGATACTGCTGCTCTCATGTAGTCAGGTTGCACTCCTTTAGCTGATTAAAGATTACCTGATACTTTCCTCTATCCAGCGATCTGCCTTTTGACTTTTTTGATGGCTTTTGAAGCAAGTGTTAAAAATTTTTGGAAGAAGTTTAAAATTCCTTTCCAGACAAGATTTTATTGCGTGCTAAATGATAACAACTCAGTACAGGAGCAACAGCGACCCTCAGAAAAGGTCCTAGCGCCGCCCATCGGTGTAAGATGAGAAATCTTAAATATTGATAAAGTCCAACTTACATAATGTTTTCCTTCTTCTCACTTCTGGTATCAAAAATAAAACAGAACCAACCAAACAAAAAACAACCCCAAACCATTGTCTCCCTCAAGGTCATGAGGATTTACACCTATGTGTAGGGTGCTTTGGCTAACACTCCAATGGAGGTTGCTAGGGCAAACCTCAGGCAGTCTGCTTTTTGTAGTTTGAGAAGTTGCCATGCCTTTTTTTTGTAGTATTTGTACCACTTTATGATCTTGCCAGCGGTGCCCATGTGTTTTAATTTCTCCATATTGTTACCAGTAGCTGTTGTTCTTTATGGTAGTGGCAGAATGATGACTGGCAGCTGTGACGTGACACATCCCTGTGTGGGGCTGGAGTCAGGACCTTTTTAACCCTCTTTGTGCTGAGGGTTGAATCTAGGGCCTCACCCATGTTAGATATTAGATAAGCACTCTGCTGCTGAGCTGTATGGCAAGCTCTTTTTGTGTTTTGAGACAAGACCTTACTGAGTTGCCCAGACTGGCCTTGAACTTGTGGATTTACTGTCCTTCTGCCTCAGTTTCTCTAGGAACTGTTATTACAGACATGAGCCATCAGCCCTAGCTTTTGGCTCTCCTTCACCTTCCGTTCTCTGGTGGTGGTTTCATAGGTACACTAACCCCTTTTTGGCTTTAGTTTACTTTGTCCATTTTTCTGGTTTTGAGTTTTAGGAGTTCTTTATATGTTTTGGATATTACTGTCATATCAGAAATTGACTCTCCAAATATTTTCCTCCTGTTCTGTGGGTTATTGTTCATTCTGCTTATTACTCTTTTTTTTTTTGCCTTTGCCATGTAGGAGCTCTTAAGTTTGATGTAGCTCCATGTGTCTGTTCTTGCTTTCATTGCCTTTAGCGTTTACATTTAAAGCTCAGATTTACCTGATCCCTAAAAGAGTAAAGACTACCTTAAGAAAGTACATTCTATTGCTTGGGTAAAAAAAAATAAAACTCTTGGTGTGGTACTCCAGGGGGACAAGAAGTATGTCATTTAGGTAGCCAGAAGACGGTAGGTTCTGGTTCCTTGTGAAACAGCCTAGGTTTGCTTTGATGTTTCTTAATTATCATTGAGTTTAAAAGCATTCTAGGTGTTCTGTATGATAACAGACACACTTCATGCCCTGGAGGGTGGAATTAAGTACCCAGATATAATTGTTTTTGGTTTTGTAAATACCTCAAAAGGAAAGGAGGAAAAAACATTATTGAGAAAATTTGTCTTCTAGACAGCCCACCATCAACAAAAAGAAAAAAAACACCAACAGAGATAAAACCAAAAATTGTTTTATGACATCAAAACCTAAAATAATTGTCTCGGTTAAGTTTTAAGTGAATACAGTGTTTAAATCTGGCATGACATATTTGCAGAAAGCTTGCTCTCCAGTCTGCCTGGTATATTCCTAAAACCTGCCACAGTTAGAGAAACCTGAGAGCAAGTGAAAGGTAACTTAATTTAAGGGCATTGGTGTTGGATCATTGCTGAGTTAAAGGGAATATTTAAAACAAAAGGTATAATTTTCTTTTCACTCATACTAATAAAATTTATATTTATTTCTATTTAAATATAATTGCTTTTTCAGTATTCTGCTGGGCCATTCTTATTTAATTGCTTTGTCTGTTTTTGGCTTTATGCCAGTTATTTTAGACAAAATTTCATTATTGTTTGGCATCAACTCTTAATTAGGTGGCCAAGTGGTCACATTTATATTTGGAGAGAATGTGTTTTTCCCCCCCCACAACTGTTTACATATGAAAACAGTAATTAGCCAATTTAAAGTGATAACTCATGGCATAATTTGAGGATGAACTCTCTTCCCTGTGGATATTCTGTAGAGGATTTAAAATAAATTTTAAATTGGTATAACAAAATTTCATATCTATTAGATACATGATTTTTTATTATATATATATTTCCCTTTGATTGGGGATTGAACTGAGGCCTATCATGTGGAAGACAAGCACTCTTCCACTGACCCACATCCAATTTTATAATTTGTTCACATTGAACATTGTTACTTTTCCATTCTAGGTATGTCTTGGCATGTCCTTATATTTATGTAATATATACGTGGATTAAGAAAGTCATGTATAATTGTTGATTGATATCATATGCGGGCATAAAGAATGCCCTCAAACTAAAGGCAAAATTATGCAGAGAAAGGCAGTAGCCTTTCTACTTGGACAGTTCTCTGTCCAAGGCTTCCCATTTCTTTGTGATGCAGTTCTGTAATTAGCAGGTCAGAGAGGTTCACTCTACCAGCCTGCCCAGTTTGCATCCAGAAGCAGAGTGTGCTAGTTGAGAATGGCCTCTCATTCAAAATGGTGATTGGAATAAAACACATTTCTGTGAATTGTTACTGATAGATGAAACAGTTTGGCCCCAGAGCATATTAACTCTGAATACAATTTACAGCAGAGACTTTGTTTCTTATCTCAGAAGTTCTGCCAGGTCTCAAGCCATATTTAAATGTCATTAGTTTATTTACAATAGTAGCTAGTGCAAGAGTTAAATTCATTTCTCAGAGATTGCTCCTCTTAAATTTTGTATCTTTAAAGGAACGAATTACGTATCCTTATTTCTTACATAGTTGGTGCCTAAGGTACAGCAAACCCATACCTGGAGTACACAGTCATTGTAGCCAGTAAAGGCTTATTTTCTGGGGTGCTCCTAGTGGCTTTGATGGACCTTGGGGCCATGAATCACCTGCTGCTTTGACCCAGCAAGGTGGCGCCGCTGGGCTCTGTGAGGGGATCAGAGAAGGACACAGAGCTGCAGACTCAGGTCTCCTTATCTTTCTCAGGTCTTGCTAGCCGGTGTGCTAAGACTGAAACAAGATGGGAACTCTCAGATTTTCATATTAAATGTCCTTTATTAAATAATTGCCACATGGACTTAGCTGTTCTTTGGTCTTTGCAGTAGTACTAGTGATCATAAAGAGCAAACAGTCATTGGCGCGGTGGGGGACAGTTGGCATGTCTGTGAAAGCGTGTATAAATGTGTGGCAGGAGTGTCCATGAGAAGCTGGGAGCAGGGTTGTTCTTGTGGTCCCAGTTACCTGATGATAGAGGTGAGAGAATGACTTGAGGGGGGGGGAGAGGTGCTCAGTTGGATAGACAAATGGATTTAGATATATTTATGCCTGACATAGATCAATAATAAGTGGGTCACCACATGTTTAGATAGTATTATAAAATTGTATTTCTGAGCTATGTCAGTAATATAAATCATTTTTTTAAATGCTTGGTACCAAACCCACAGTGGCGGCCAACAATAGAACAAGAGTTCCCTTACTCAGATGTGTGCTTAGTCCAGCATTATAAATCTTAAGAGCCAGCTGGTAGATGTCTGCTTACTGTATGTAGAATAACTCACTGAAGGTTTTACATGAGGCTTTAGGCCACTGTTTCTCAACCTGTGGGCCACAGAGCATATCAGATACCCTGTATGTCAGATATTACTGTGGTTCATAGCACAATTACAGTTATAAAGTAGCAACACAAACAATTTTATGGGTGGGGGTCACCACAGCGTGAGGACTGTATTAAAGGGTTGCAGCTTTAGGAGGTTGAGTTGAGAACCACTGCCTTAGGCAGTTGTAGGCTAACTGATTAAAATAAGAAAAGCCCTTAAGCTGTTTTTTAATGTTTAAGTTCTGTATCCTGCCCAGGTGTGTGAATTCTAGTTACTTTGTCTTGCAAAGTTTAGCTCAAAATTTAGAGGCTGTCTTGTTTTGTTTTGAGATAGGGATTCATGCTGAAGACAAAGTTGTTGTGTAACTGAGGCTGGCTTGGATCTCCTGATCCTTCTGTTTTTGCCTCCTGAGTGTTGGTATTACAAGGTGTGTACTACCGCTCCTGCTACATTTCAGTTATTTTAGAAGGTAAAATTTAACCAGTTTGTATAATATATATGACATTTTGGTACTGTAGGTTTTATGCATAAAAGTCAAAGCTATAGCCCTAACATTAAGCAACACAAAGTACATTACAGGATAAATACCTTTAAAGGATAACCATAGTGTGAAGTTGTCCTTTGGTTTTCAATGCCACACATGGAATATGACTTCATCAGTGTTCTTTTCAGAACAATCTTTTTTCCACTGACTGAGAAGTAGGAGTAACACACACATGCACACACACACACGTATACACACACATACATACACACAGATGTACATGTGAGGCATGGGAGTAAGAGGCACACATTCTTGTAGATGTGAGAGATGGGAATAACACACACACACACACACACACACACACGCACCTGTGCATGTGTGCCATTGGAACATGTATGACCATTTATCCTATGATCTAAGTAGGTGTCAAATTATAATCCAAATGTTGCTTATTACTTTGTAGTTTAGAATTTGATCAGAGAACTTTAGGGATGGGCATGGAAGTCTTGAGTTCATCCTCTCACATAGGGAGAACTTTGTGTTGATTACAGGGCACACTCGGGCTCCTCTCTAGATAAAGAATTCCAACAGCCCTTACCCCTCTTGCATTTTTTCTGCTTCCTATTCTTGCACTAATTAACAGATCCTTTATCTTTAGATATATTAATATTCTCAAGCAGGTATTTTTGAGGGGGGGCGTGTCTTGGTTTTCAAGACAGAGTTTTTCTGTGCAACAACAGCTCTGGCTTGCCTGCCGGGAACTTGGAACTCACAGAGATCCACATGCCTCTACCTCCTGAGTGCTGGGACTAAAGGTCACTGCATCTGTTAAGGTTTTTAGGGGTTTGATGCAGATAGCAATCCTCATTTTACTCGTTTAAGTTTCTTGGAGAATAGTCCATGCTGAATCCTTGTATGCAGCAGGTAGGTGAACATGGAGACAGGTCATGGGCAAAGACTGCAGTCTGGGGGAAGAAGGAGAGATACATCATTTTCTAAAATAACGTTGGGTATAGTTACTAAATACTGGAGAAAGCCAGTCTGTCCCCAAACCTTGTAGGGAAATGTCGTGATCTCACACTGACCTTCTGTTTTGGTAGAGTAAACTGGTTTCGGTGTGGGTGTGAGGTGTGTTCCACTTTGGTTTTCTGCTTCTTTTTTTCCCTTAAAAGGTTTGGGTGGGTATTAGATACAAAAGATTCTTAGTAGTGTTGCATGCTGTGTGATGCGTGACTTCCAGTGTATTGTTTCATGACTACAAGAGGTCAGGAAGTGAAAGCCACGCTCTGTCACTTGATATCAGCACTTCTTCATTAGCGTTCCTTAGTTTTAACCTTCAGCCCCTCGTTCCTTTACGAACCCTCCGTGGAGACAGACGTGTTATGAGAAGAGAAGGGGAAAAGATAAGACCAAACATCTGCTCGATAGACAGAAGCTGGAGGAGCCGTCCGTTCTCATGGTTTCCCTAGGAACATCTCACTTTTCTTCTTATTTTAGGTCGTGTGGAGGTTTCAGGGCACTCATAGTAAAAGTGAGATTTTTTTTTATTTGCTTAAAAAGTTTCTTACACTTAACATTTTCTACTTGAGCCAGTGAGTTCGAGGACAGCCTGGTCTACGGAGCGAGTTCTTAGGACATCCAGGGCCAGAGAAACCCTGTCTCAAAAAAAATACTAAACTAATAATAATAATAATTAGTAGTAGTAGTAGTAATAGTTTTATTATTTAAATTTTTAAAGAGGTCCGAGTAGAAGATTAAGTCCTGGTGGCTAGAGGAGACAGTGAAGAAATTGAGTAGGTAATGTGGAACTGATAATGATGTAACTAGAAAGAAGGATTGAAGAGCTACAATGTAGCCTGCTGGTAGAACCCAGTGCTTAGAATGCAGTAGGCCTTGGCATCTGCTAGTCATTCAAATACAAAACAAAACAAGAACCAAGGAAAGCAAGAGCAGTTGAAATAAGTACCACTTCATGTTTTCTGATCTTCTGCACCTTTTTCTCAGGACCCCTCCTCCTGGCTTCCCCTTCTGTGTCTTCTGACTGTTCTGGGCAAGTCCCATCAGGTAGCCTGTTCTCTTGTCACCGTTCAAGTCCTTCATTACCGCTTCCGCCACTGCCGTCCTGCCCCGAGACACATCATCTGCAATGCAGGAGTCTTGTGTTTGTTGAGTGCTGCGTTTAAGAATTCCATTATGAATGATGGATCACCATGTCCCTAGTGAGATTGCTAAGTCCTTCAGTTAGAGTATTCAGGTGCGGGACCCTTGATACTGTGCTAACAAACAGACGATATCAGAGCTGTTTTAATGACTACAGATAATTAGCTGGTTGGTCTGTTTTGGGGTGATCTGGGCTTTGTATTAATCTTTTAATTATTTTCCCCCTAATTCTGAATAGCTTAGATTTTTAAATGAAATTTTATTGGCTTCTTTGTGTTTCTATGATTTAAATTTCTGGAAACAACTTTATTGGGATATAATACACATACCATACAGTTTAGTGCTGTGACTTTTACTTTGCAATGGCAGTTACAATTTTGAAGGTACTTACAGGAAAATAAACGGATGATTTATGTAATATTTGTAAGGAAGTGTAGTTGTGCACTGATTTTAAATATCCTGTTAAGTGAGATAAATGTGTCCAGTAGAGGCTTGGGTAGTTCAGAATCATAGTTCTGACATTCAGGAGGTAGATGAAGGAAAATAGGAGTTCAAAGTCACCCAAGGCTACATTGTAAGTTCAAGGTTACATGAGATCCCATCTCCAAAAAAAAAACAAAAAACAAAAAACATTACCTTTGAAGAACATAAATGAGGTGTTTGATACGATCCATAAACCAGAATGAAATGTTGAAATAATTAATGTACTAATGAATATGCTAGGAAAAGATTGAAAACCACAAATAAGCAGATTCGTATATGGTTATTGATAAATGAGTTATCCTAGAAGATCATGTAGTAATGATGCCATAGCTCTTGCCTTTGAGCTCTTCTTTTTTCATTAAATTCAGTAGCTTCCCCCTAAGCAACCGTTGTCCTAATCAGTAATTGCAACTCCACAGCTATCAGTAGGGATTCAGCTTCTCTATCACAGCACTAAAGGGAACTTTACCTAGATCTCTATCTCTCTTTTTCCCCTTGTATATATTCTCTTTGTCCACCAACTCTGCCTGTCCTTTCTTCTGCCTTGCTATTGGCCATTTAGCTCTTTATTAGACCAATCAAATGTTTTAGATAGGCAAAGAATCACAGCTCCATAGAGTTAAACAAATGAAATATAAAAGAATGCAACACGTATCTGCATCATTAAAACAAATGTTCCATAGTGTAAACAAATGTAACAGATCTTAAAATAATACTCTACAACATAGAGCTATTCATTTGAAATTGATTTTAGGCACCCCATGTATAATCCTTTTAAGTCTTTTTATGCTATCAAGATTTATATAACCTAAGTTTTGGCTCTAAATTATTCAATTGTAGTGTTAGGAGCACGGGCCTGCTTTTCGTCCGACCCGGCTCCCGCACGGCT
>LOJH01039857.1:0-10034 GCA_001685095.1 Ellobius talpinus | reverse complement strand
GAGCTAGTTTCAGGACAGGCTCCAAAGCTACAGAGAAACCCTGTCTCAAAAACAGAGAAAGAATTAGGCATACAAGTGCTTTAAACATACACAAATATGCATAATTTCTGTTCATAGAGAAATTAAAATAAAATTGAAGTTCTAGAAAGTATGCTGTATAATTTGCAAAGAGCTGACACAAATAGATGCACCTTATAGAAAAAATCTCAAATATATCACTGCAAAGCAGGGACAGCATGGTAGATATTAAAGAAGAACAAATACGAAGGCCAATTTTCCCACATGCTAATCTACTGTCCACTGTTATTACTGGGGAACATGATTTCCCTCAAAGAAGAGAGTGATAGCAAAATTATTATTGTCATTTTGACTCTAGTCTTTATCCACAAAACATACATCAGAGTCCATTGATAAATAGAAGAGTAATTTTTTTCAGGGAAGTCCTAATCATGACTTCTGAGTATTTCTAGAGAATTGAGGAGAAAAAGCACTTAAGTCTGAAAGAATACATAATATCCAATGAAAGCACCTTGAGGAAAATAACTGGAGAATGATCTTCCAGGCTGAGAGTATGCTTTGGAAGAAAATGTATATCCAGCTTGCCATGGTTTGTAGGAGAAAAAAAGCGTACCCAAGGAAGAAGAGAGGCCAAGATAATTGATTTCTCCAAGTTCCTCTGACATTTCAATTATTTTAAGCCTTCTTATATTAATTATTAATATATCTCCCTATGGTAACAGGCACCTTCGAAGACATAAATAAGCACTCACATGATAAACATTTTAATGTGCCAATCATGAACCTTGCTTCTTTGATGGGGTGGTCCTCAAATATAAACTTAGAGACTTCTAGAGACATCTCTGTAATACCATGAACATTTGTTTATAAAACCTATTGTCTTTTCATGCATACACATTTTTAAGGAAGTGTTTTATTTATTTGGTTTAGGATAATACAAGGAATGACGATTAGGAAATAAGACATAATAGAGAACCCAGAAATACACACACGCATGTATGTATATGTCTTCCCTGATCAGGCACTTGCTCTCTTCTCACTTTCTATGTGGTGACTGATGATAAAATAGACTTAAACAACAGTATAGAAATTAGTCTTTTATGGGCCTGACTCTTGCCTGGGCAGCACAGGAGAACTGATCTTGTTGGCAGAGGTGCGAGGGAGTGCGGGAGAGTAGGGTCTCTGGCTACAGGCGCCTAGTCTGCCTTGTGGTGGTGAGGACGAGAGAAAGATGTCTTCCCCTCTTGTCCCTGCCGCCTGTCGTGGACGAGGGAGCTGCCTCTCCCCCTTACCAGCTATAACACTCGGGAAAGTGGGCCCTGCACTTTCTATTGACAAGAATAAGGGTGACCCCGCCCTGAGATCGTGAGCTTAAGAGATTTGGCCCCGCCACTCATCTGTCTTATGGTAACTTGGATCGGTGAGAGATGCCCCCTACGCCGCCCTGTGGCCGATTGGAGAACTGACTCTGAGGTCTTAGGAGCAGGAGAGCTGTCCATGCTGCTGCCTCTCACCACCTGCAGCCCTTGGGATAGTGGTCCCTTCACCTCTCCTGGGCAACACATTAGAGCTGGCCATGATGGTGTAGGTGTGGGAAAGCCAGTCCTGAGGGCATGAAACCAGAACTAGCTTCTCCACTTGCTCATTCCTGCAAAGGGTGAACTAGCCAGGGCAACACTGGAGAGCTCATCCTGGTGGTGGATCCAGGGGAGAGCTGGCAGGCTAACTACCCAGGCCCAGAACCAGGGTTATGAATTGGCCCACCCCAAAATCCATCCTGGCTGCGATTTTATTGAGCAATGAAGGGGCAGGTCCTGCAGATCTAAAGCTGCAAGATCTCCATGACACAGGGCAGCAACAGGATAGCCAAGAGGAGTCCCAGTGAGGGCCCAGCATCAATAGTGTAGCAAAAACTAGATACCTTGAGCCAGGCTAATGACTCTCTTCAGTGAACACTTGCAAGTAAAGATGTATGGACAAAAAAGTTTACAGTGTGAGTCACTGTGTCACACTACAGTTCCCGTGATAAAACTTTTCTTTTTTTCTTAAATTTTATTTTATTGGGGGGGCACTGCAAGGGCAGAGGGTAGATATGAAGGGATGGGAAAAGGAATGAGATTGAGATGCATGATGTGAAAGCCACAATGAATAAATAAAAAGAAAGTTAAAAAGGAAATTAGTCTTTTAAATAGTTAGTGGTGTCATAACTGGATAGCTATACAGGAAAAAATGAAAGTCATTACTCAGTATCATAGAAATATAATCTCTAGGTCTACATGTGGAACATAAAATAATGATGTTTTTTGGGGGGTAATAGACAAAAATTTTGAATGTTGCTTAAGAAGACCTTCTGTAGACTTGTATGTATCTAGCAACAAGAAAAGGAATAATTAACTGTATTAAAATTATGGCTGTTGCCTCCCTATATTAACCATTCCTGAACTACTACTTAGTCTTTGTGCACAAATATTTTTTAAGTAAATAGACGGGACTCAAACACCTTCCAGTTTCAAGGCTGGGGATCAAACCCAGGGCCTGGTGCCTGCCAGGCAAGCGCTCTACCACTGAGTTCCACCCCCAGCTCCTCAAGCATTTTCTTGATTTGAAGCTACTGTTTTAGTGAATTTAGTCACAAGATGGTCCTCAAAA
Source organism: Ellobius talpinus (assembly GCA_001685095.1). Classification (NCBI taxonomy): domain Eukaryota; kingdom Metazoa; phylum Chordata; class Mammalia; order Rodentia; family Cricetidae; genus Ellobius; species Ellobius talpinus. Next base: position 7,367 of record LOJH01039857.1, on the reverse strand, counting down.
CTCATTACCTCTTAAACCTAAGTCTTTGCTCATATTGAGAACCTCATCTTCCCACTCCCCTTATTCATCCAATCAGAATCCTTCTTTGTGATTTCCCTCTGAGAAATCTCTTCCTGCTCCACAGAGAGGTGAATGTCTTTCTCTTCTTTGTTCACACTACACAGTGTTTCTTAAATCAGCTATCTGGACATCTAGCCATATGGGGGGAGATGGGGAGGGTTCATGTGTGTGCTGTGTTCCTGGACTAGGAAGTGGCCAAGCCTCTTACTCATTTGTACCTAAAACACTGAGCACAATTTCTAGAATAATTGTCAGAGGACAGACATCCAATCCAGCTAACCCAGTCCCTCCCTTCTTTCCCCATTCTTTCCAAACATACCATACCCTACTTTTTGATTGGCATAGTACAATCAATGCAATTTCTAGAACCCTTGTCTCTTGAAGCTCTTAACAAAATAACTTTTCCTTGGACCCTAATCATCTACTTAGGAAAAAAATCAAGAAATACAGCAGCAATGCTGGATCAGATGGTTATTAACCTTGTATTTACAAAAAGGCCAGCTATGCATTTGCATCTGATTTTCACTTTTTCAATGATTTTGGCACAACTAACTGAACAAACAAAAAAATGAACAAACAAAAGATTTGGGACTGTGGAAAGATTAGATAATATTTAACAAAAATCTAGAGGGCAACACCATGCCACATTCATGCAAACAGGACATGGCTGTGGTGACTGCCAGAGTTTGACATTTTATTGGTATGTAGAAGCTAATTAAACTGATTTCATTATAAACATGTCAATTTGTGTCTATATACTTGTCTCTAACAGAAAAAGTGTCAAATATGAAGTTTGGTCTTAAATGAAGGCCCCCAGTGACATTTACTTTTCTGATCTGCATAGCCAAGTTAAGGTTTATATAGTTCTTTATTAAAGCCAAAAGAAATGTAGGCTTGAGTCAAAATGGCTTTTATGACTCCCACATGAGGAGCACAGGCTGAGTTCATAAAGGCGAGGCAGATCCCAGGGGCACTGCTGTTAAATATGGAAAATTATTTCCTTATCCAGAGCCAGGCTTTGACAACAATAAGATTACACTGGGCATCACAAAGAGAAGAGCAGGGTTCAAACATCTTCAGGTGGAAACAGCTATCCATAGCTCTACAGTTTTTAAGACCTCATGTCTGTTTGCACAGAGACAACTGAGAAATAAGAGCAAAGTAGTGGTGAACTAAGATGTTTTTGCAATGTTAGGAAAAGCATCAAATAACATAAATCCCAGAAAATGAATGGAGACTCAAGATAAATGAAGGCCCTAAGAAAGTTTCAGGAAAAATCCAGGAATGTTTTTTGGGAGTGTTAACCACTGGGCCCTGGCTGGGAGTCAACTTGGCACTAACAGTCAACTGTAGGAGGGATTCTCTTAGTTGAGAGAGAACTGCTATGTGTGAGAACATGTGAGCTATGGGCGCCTTTGATCTCCCAAGGGGAAAAAATGCACAAATCTTCACCCCACTTAGCAAAAAGAGACTGTTCGGGTCACCACAAGTGCTGTCTTAGAGAAAACTGTACCCCGAATTCTGATCTCAACCTAAGAAAACATGGACAGTGTGCAGAACTTCAACCCTCATGAGCATCACAGGAAGTCAACGCCTATCTTCCCCTGGAGAGATAGTTGGTAGTATTATAGTTGACCTTTTTTTCACATACAAATATGGAAAATGAATTTTTAAACATTCTCTTCAGCAGAAGTGTGTGACACATACGTTGAATGTGGCATTTGGGTTCAGAGATTCAGAATTGATTGGATCCTCAAGGTTATGCTAGAAAGCTTCCACTCAAAACTTCTTGATTGACACATTTTTAATTGACTTCTTATGAGGTACATGTATAGGTTTATTAGGGTTGAAAAATTTTAAATATTGTACAGAAACTCTTCACTGATTCTTGAATGGGGAAATGATGAGACATTTCAGCCCTGCCTGAAAGCCTGGGACCTGTTTCTATTCTACTTTTTTTACCAACTGTTTCATCATTTGTGCCTCACAGTGCTGAGAACCACCTGTGTATATTTTTTTGGCACTATTGAACATTTCTGTCTGCATTTACAAACTCTGTCAATTTCAGGATATTATGCAAAGTGCTAATGTTTCCAAAAGCTGATACTTTTATCTAAATTTTATTGTTTATTCCTTCTTTGAGAATTTTAGGAGGTCTTGTCTGTTTCCCACATGGAAACAATGCTTTTGCATCCTCCCCCCTTTCCTTTGCACCTCCTCTCACTTCTCCCAGTCCTCCCCATGTACCTCTCGGAACTTCATTTCCTCTTGTTTTAGCTTGATAACACACTGAATGAAGTCATTGCTGTCAATATGTTCAGAGAAATAAGGCTTTCCACTGGAACATATGCAGCCTTTGTGAGACTCCTCCCATCACCCATCAACTGCCAAAAGCTCCTCAGCTAGGGATAGGGCCTTGTGAGCCATCCCCAATACATGTTAGAATACTGACTTGACCCTGAATAGGTCTTGTATAGGTAACCACAGCTGCTGTGAGGTCATGGGTATAATGGTTCTGTAGAAGACAAGGTTTTGCCACAGTCCTCTTTACCCTCTGGCTCTTACAATCTTTGTCCTTCTCTTCTGGAATCCTCCCTAAAGCTTGCATGTGTGGTGATGTAAATATTACTTCTGGTTGAATATTCTATATTCTACAGTGACTTATTCTCTTCAGTTTGTTAGTCTGAAAAGAAGAAGAAGAAGACACAGAAGAAGGAAGGAAGAAAAGAAAGAAAGAAAACCCAAGTTTTTGAGTTGTATAGGTTGCTTTTCTTTCTGAATATGCTAGCTCATAAGAAAACACCAGTTCTGAATTTAACATAACATTCATAGACAAATAATCATGAAAAACATCAGAGTTGGGTTGTGGCCTGTAGTGAAGAACAGTACAGCCATGTAAAGAAGTGTTTGCTATTATAGTGTCTGATAGTATAGCATTTGTAGTCTAGATCAAGGTAATATTAGTAGAGAATTATGCCCCTATGCTTTCCATGAACTAAAAGCTATTTCATAAATATTAAAAATTGGCAGCAACAAAAAGTCTATCAATTTGTGGAAGTATAGCTAAGTGTATTTTATTTGGGTAATGAAATATTGTTCATAAATAAAAAGACTATATATATAAGAAACCTAAAGGTACATTGTTAAGTGAAAAAGCCAGTTTGAAAGAACTGTATATGACTCCTAACTCTACAGTATTCTGGAAAAGTGTATTCTCTGTTCTTCTGTGAGTACATAAGTGCAAAATATGGAAAAATTTGGTGAGAATGTTCTTTATTAATTGGTATACCATAAATTAGCAAAACGTGAAACAATATATTCCATAAGTACTGATTATAGAGCTTCTGAAAGCTGATTGTTTTACTGATCATTAACAAAAGAAATAGGCAGCAAGCTCTGTCTTTGAGCAACTTATGTTCTATTAAGGGAGACAGGCAATAAAAACACTATAAGTGAAGTAATAAAATGTTAGGGAAGCATAAACATCGCAGAAAAAAACTAAGATTGAGAGATCATTATTATCCAAGTCCTCCAAGTACTAGATTAGAAAGGACATGGCAGATGGTGAGTTCGGTACAAGAACTGGTCTGCAATAGATACTTGGAAAGCCAAAGGATAGTGAGGAGAAGTGAGGTTGCAGAAGGAGGGGCCAGGCCATGTGAACTGAGGGTAAGCGTAGGAACTCTGTGTCTCTCATCACTACAATAAGCAGTGAAGATTCTATTAGCCTTTTGCAAAGACAACTATTAGGAGGAAGGTGAGAGGGAGTATGGCAAGACAAGAACTAGCAGTGCATAGAATCCTGATCTTGGAAGACAATGACAGACAGAGAGCGGGGATGGAAATGCAGAATTCTGAAGACCTTATGTCAGGAAGATGACTGATGCCTGACTTCAGCAATGAGGTGAACTGGTGGAGAAAGAAGAGTCTGTGTCTGTTTGTGGTACCTTTATGACATCAATAAGTAGGAGACAGGGCAGGTAGACATGTATCTAGAGATCAGGTGTCAGTGCACAGCACCGGCACGTGTGTATTCAACAAAGCATGCATTTCCATGTGCAGAGACTGCTTTATTGATGTTACAGTTGTCTACAAGCAGAAGCTGAAGGCGTGGCAGAATGGCAAGAGGACAAGGCTGCATCATGAACATCTCCACTGGAGCTGCTTCCACCAGTTCACTGAGGCTTGTTCAGTCCCAGCTCCCTCTTGTGCAAGTCAGGATCATGATACCTGTGAAGGATTCTATCAGATTAGAAAGAGGAGCGTCTGACTGCTATAAAACCTTGACATTTTTGAAGCAAGAATATTCAAATCTCTCCCTTGGCCTCTCTGTTTGTTCCTCACTATTCCATGTAATTTTATAATTTCTTATTCTAGTAATATTTTTAGAAGCAGGAAATTTTCTCCAATATGCATGTTCCCAGTATGCCTATTTCCTTTCCATGTTGTTAGCTGATTTTTGCATTATTATCTGCTCTAGAACTTTTTAAATAGTGACTATAGAAAAGTAGTAGATTGAAGAACATGTCACATTTTCATTGCTCAAGGCTCTATCTGAACTGTGTATGTCAGTCTTCTGCTATCTTTAATTACTGAGCAACCCATCAGCCTAGCTTGGCATACTGTCAATTGGAAGTCACTCCATTTTTCACTTTGCTGTCCTAGGCAGCTGAGTCAGGGAACATGGGCAGGACTGGGTTTTCTTAGGCTGGAGAATTTGAAGCACAGTTTGGGCAGGTGCCAAGAAAGGGAAAGGTAGAATAGAATCCAAAGAGAAAGCTTGTTATCTTAGCAGGACTCGAGTTTGTTATTTCAATGGGATAATCATGTTGATTGCCCAGCTTGGAATAGACCAAATAAGAAATAGTTAAATAACACTGAAGGAAGTTTGTTAGGGTACAAGAATATTTTGACTAGAATTATAGTAAAGGATAAGCGTCTCTATCATATATCAATGCACACTATATAGCACCATGTTTAAGAAAAGAAATGTAGATGAAAATTTTAAAATCATATATGATTGAAACAGGATAAAGAGCCCTAACGTGAGGGATTAAAGAAATATTTGGAAAACATCAAAAGTTTAATGAAAGATTATTGGGTTACTTACACAGTAACAACTTACATAGTGTTGTAGTGAAAATATACAACTATTTAAAAATATTCAGGTATATCCAACAGTTCTTAGACGAAGCATCAGTGATGGTAAGAAGTTGTTAAAACCTTAAAGCAATATAATATTATAAATTCTAGCAAAATAGAAATTAGAGAAAGATGAGAGTTTCAGTTACAAAAATAAATTTAAGTAAAACTAGAATTACAATAAAAGTGCTAGGGGAGATTGGGTAACACCAAAATATGGTTAAAAAAACAACAACCCTTGAGAAAAATAATTGTAAAATATTCATATTGGGATTGACACTGCAACCCCTAGAAATTTATCTTAGGAAATAGTGGACAAGTAAAGAACTAGGTCTGTGGAAATAATTTTAAGATGATAATTATAAAAGAAAATCAAAAACCAAAGGTTAAGGAAATCTGGGCACAGTAGCTTGGTGTCATCTTTATAGCTGCTAACTTGCTTATTTGGAATACTAATCTATAATATATAGTTTTTGATGTGTTACTATAATGTTAATGTTATCCAGGTACACTGAAAAGGCAAGTATTCCCTTTGTTAATTAGGAATGTATTTTCTTCTAAAATTCTGTGCAAGAGTTTAAGGTGTGGTTGTATAGTCCAAGTTTGAGAAAATGAAGCAGAAGGTGGGTGAGGGATGCAGCATGACATGGTTTCCCAGTTTCTTTGGGGCAAGAATAGTAAGGCATCTGGGCTAAAGGCACAGGCTGACATTTTTCTAGGTTGGTTCTGATGACCAAAGATCATTTCCTTATCACATTAACTCCCCAGTTAGCACTAAAGTTGGTGTTACTCACAGGGATAGGTTTGCTCAAATGACTGAATTAATTCAGCAGATGTGTCTCCTCCCTTATGTGTCGTCCCCCTAGTAACTATGTGCCACCATCATTTTTCCAGGCAATCATAATTCAGGACAGTCCACCCCAATCTTCTTAATATTCATAAAGTTATTTTCTGTTTGTTTCAACTCCTTGAATCTTCTCAGAATTTTGAGTCATAGAGTAGCACCCACAAAAACCAACTCTCTGGGTTTTCTTCTATGACACCAGGCTGAACAAGACTTCCCTTCACTTGTCTTTCTCCCTGTTCTTCATGATAGTCTATTAATGATTCATCAGAAACAGGACAAATGAGAAAAACTAGCTGTAAGAGGAAGGACCAGGGAGGAACACAAGATGTCTGTCAATACAGAATGCGCATGAGAAGAGAAAAGGATGCAAAGGTGAGGGACACTTTGGGAAGTTACAGAGATTTCAAACAAGATTTAGAGCACTGGGGAATCGGGGACTGTAGGAAAGGATCTCGGAGAAGAGTTGTTCTGGAGCTGAATCTGATAAGGCTAAGTGTTCCCAGCACATATACACAAATGATGGCTGTGGGTAGAGATATACATACTAATTAATTTGATTGTGGTAATTAGTACACAGGGGATATCAAATAATCACATCATGTACTTAGACTAGAATGCTTTTCAAACTGGTGTTTCTTTGAATTATCATCTATTCCTACCATAAAAGAAGACACATATGCCAAGGAACTAAGAAGGCCTCACCCCCTCCTCTTCAGAGAGGTGACTACTGTATATTCCAGAGATGATTTGTTTGGATAGTGTTTGGAACATTCCATACCTCTCATTCTGGCAAGAGGAAATACCAGAGCATCAGAACCAGGTGGAATAGCTAAGGCACCTTAGCCTAGAAGTTCTCTGTAGGGTGTCAGTACCATGGAAGGAACGTGGACCATCACCTTCAGTGTGAGAGCCACATGGTAAAAGACGCCAACAGGGCTATAATTCCACAGAGAGACTTTGCTTTATGCCAAGTCCTTCATTGGTGTAGGAGGATCTTCTGTCTATGTGTTACTTTCATTGGTTAAATAAAGAGACTGCCTTGGCCTTTTGATAGGGCAGAACTTAGATAGGTGGGAAAGACAGAACTGGATGCTGGGAGGAAGAAGGCAGGCAGAGAGCCACCCGCCATGAAGCCGCCAGGTCAGACACGCTGAATCTTTCCTGGTAAGCCACAGCCTCATGGTGACATACATATTATTAGAGATGGGTTGAATCAAGATGTGAGAGTTAGCAAATAAGAGGCTAGAGTTAATGGGCCAGGCATCAATTTAATTAATACAGATCTCTGTGTGATTATTTCAGGCATAAGCTAGCCAGG
>LOJH01039856.1:0-10018 GCA_001685095.1 Ellobius talpinus | reverse complement strand
CAAAATGTCTATACACAGAAAAGCAAACAAAATGTCTATACACAGAAAAGCAAACAAAATGTCTATACACAGAAAAGCAAAAAAGCCTCTGGAAAACTAAAGGTGAAAATGAAAAGATTTTCCAACTGCCTATAAGAGCCTGGTTCTTATACCATAATGCCTATCTATGCTTAATACTCTTTAACCTTAATATTTTCAAAATTTGATTAAAATTTATTCAGGGCATGTTTCTTCCATAAAGTTTATCCGTAAATGTTGTTAGGCAACTTGAGTAAAATTAGCCACATGACTTATACTAGAATTATATAAAATTCATCTATACTATTTACTAGGTAACCATATTTGTGTACATAAAATTATAACACTTTCACTAAAAATCAACAGTATTAAGTCACAAATTTTAATTAAACACATAAAGGTAAAATTATTATTTTAAGCTTACATTTGGATATCTAGAATTTCTAGGCCAACCATCAATAGCGACAATAATTCTCCGTCCTTCTAGTGCAGAAGCCTGTCTAGTTTCTATTCGAATTCGTGGAATTCTCTTATCAGCAGGTGTAAAGAGATGTCTTCTTGACTAGAAAAGAATTTTAAAAAAATTATTTGCAGTCTGGGGATAAAGCCTAGTAGTTCCAGCACATGCTATGCAAGTACCACAGCACGGCACTCTAACCCAGGAGAAATGACTGTATGTACACAATCTGAAAAACCCGGCAGAGGAGTGCTGAGTTCCAGTCAATGAGAATCACTTTCCAACAGTGCTAACAAGCACTTTACTCACCTCCTTAATATCAGACTTGGAAAGCATGCCGCAGTATGGTCTCCAGTTCCTTTTTATTATTCCTACAACTCTACCTGTAGCCCTCAACATTTTTTCACTTATAGCAGACTTAAGCTGAAATATAAAATGAAAATCTTCAATTATTTTTCTTCTAAATGAAATGAAGTAAGTTTTCTTCCAAATTAGATTATGCACATGGACACTAATACATTCAAGTAGCAAATAATGACATGAAATTCAGAACCTTTATGCCTCAAAGTTCTAGATATGAGCATACCAACTGAATGCTTATTGTTCCATAATAAAGCACTCCATAAATGATAAATCAAGAAGCATATATCTGATAAATGTGTTAGAACTCAGTTTTGAGACTGAGACTAAGACTATATAGATACATGTAGTTACTAATTAGTTACTATATACTTATTACAGTGAACATGTCATGTTGGAGCTAGTCAATTACAAAATCAATGCATCTTCAAATTAATTTATCTCAAATTAAAAGTCAAATAAAGAATGTAAACCATGAGAAATAGATCCTATAAAATTTTACCTCCAATGACTAGATTCAGAATGAATGCTATAGTCAGACTTCAGGAAATTAAATGTAACCAATGAAAAGAGCTACCCTTTTAATCTAATACAAGTGTGTTAGCCTCATAAAATGGGTAAGTAGGTCATTTCTAATGGCCTTAACAACACATAAGGAATAACTCAATCTCCCTAATAAACATATTAGTAGAAAAGGAATAATTAAGCATGTACATGACAAAGATACAGAAGCACATTTTCTAAGGAAATTTTAATACTGCAAAAAAATTTTCAGGAAATTTTACATTTCTATTTACTTAAGGTTCATAAATTCAGACCATATCCCAAATATTAACAGACTTCCACTTCCAAACTCAAACAATTCTAAATACTTAAACTCATTTGAGCAAAATGTCATTAAAAGATGAGTTTGTATACTTAGAACAGAAATCATCTACACACATAACTTGTATTAAAATTAAAAGTACAGACTTGAGACTAGAGAGATTGCTCAGTATTTAAGAATACTGGCTGCTCTTCCAGAGAACCTAGTTTGTTCCCAAATCACACATGGAAGCTTACAACTGTTAGTAAGTCCAGTTCCAGGGCTCTGACATCCTTTTCTGGCTTCTGCAGGAAATGCACAGACATGCTACACAGACATCCATGCAGGCAAAATACCCATACATAGCAAATAAAAATGAATAATCCTTTAAGAAGAATTTTGAACTGTGATTTCATTCAATAAATATGGAAACGATGGCACGTTAAATAGCGCAACAATGCGGACAAACAAAACCTGTGTTCTCTCATACCATGAGTTCTCTCTCCTCATCTCTCTCCACATCAGCTTCCGTTGGACCTTCATCGTGTAAAACCACAGAAGATGGTGCCACCCACTGACTCCTGGGCAGAAGCTCCACAGCCACAATGTCTTCATGAATAGCTCTATTTAGATGTTTTAGTCCTTGTATAAGTATCTGGGCAAACCAGCAAATGGCATGTGTTAAAATAGATTAAATGGCAGTAATGAAAAAGTTGTCTAATAGAAGGAAATATTCTGTATGATACCTAATTCTCTTAATGATTTTCCTATTTTAAAATAATAACTTGAGTCAAGCTTCTTGAGTAAGTACATGCTACACAAACATTGTTCATCTGAATTTGGTCCCCAGAACCCATGATGGAAGAAGAAAACTGACTTCTGAAAGTTGCCCTTAATTTCCCCATCATACTTTGGTGGTTCACTCCCGACCCACATATCCACATCCTATAACACAATCTTAACCATTTTAAAAATTAACATACAAAGGCATTGTTCTTCATTATACAGTCTTAATTTTTAAACTTTAAGGGGAAAAAAGTTCAAGAAATATGGCTTTTGTTTATGACTTCACCATAAACAATGGCGATTAAATAGTTGGGAAAATCAAACTACTTAAATCTCAAGCTCTTGGTTGGTAAAAATGAAAACACAACTACTTTCATGGACTGGGGTTGGTGAAATGCAGCAAGCCACCAGTCAGACAAAATCTGATGAACAGCGAAACACTCTAAAAGCTGCTGTCATGTGACATGAAGCCTTCTTTCTGCTGTGCAGTTATTTATTATAGGCAGATATATAAAACAGGAACATCTCATTTTAGAGTAAAATTGATGTTTCTCTTAAAAGGCAAGTTAGGAGAAATGTTTTAAATAATCAGTCTCATAATTCATTTATTAGCTGAGCAATGGTGGACCACGCCTTTAATCCCAGCACTCGAGAGGCAGAGGCAGGGGGATCTCTCTGAGTTAGAGGTCAGCATGGTCTACAGACTGAATTCAAGGACAGCATGATTACAAGTAGAAACCCCTTCTCAAAAACACCACAGAAGTCTGGTGGTGGTGGGGCACATGCCTTTAATCCCAGCACTCAGGAGGCAGAGGTAGGCAGATCTCTGTGAGTTCAAGGCAAGCCTGATATAAGAATTATTTCTAAGCTCCAAAGCTACAGAGAAACCCTGTCTCAAAAAACCAGGGGTGGGGGGGGGAAGTCCTTTATTATAATAGTGTTTATTACTCTTACCAACTAGAAAGAAAAGGTAAGGTAGAGAAATGGCTATCATAAGGTTTTTTTTGGAACCATGCAGATCTGAAAAAGCCTACAGACCACAGAAAAATCCTGGGCACAGTAGTCCCATGCCTGTCATCCAGCCCTAATCAGGTATAAACAGAAGGATCTCTGGAGCTTACTGGCCAGTTCATCCAGCCTAACTGCTGAACTCTAGGACAAAAGAAAGTCTACAAGGAAATACACCATATTTCTAAGGCATCACCTGTCCTCTGGCCTCCATACTCACAGGTAGATACAAGCACATGTTAATTAAAAATAAAAAGTGAGGCAAATTTAAATTCTCACACAAAAATTTTACACCAAATATTTCAGTGTATAAAGACATAAAGATTTATACAGAGGCCAGCAAGACAGCTCATCAGAAATCCTAGGCTTGCCACTAAGCCTGAGATTTTGAGTTCAATACCTGGGTCCCACTCTTTGCAAGGAGAGAACCAAACCCTGTCCAAGTTGTTTTCTAACCTCCACTTAAATAGTGTGCGTGCACACATACATGCACAAAAATAAAATTTTAAAAAACTTTCAAAGGCAAGCTTCCATATTGTTCGGGTTTCTATTGCTGCAATGAAACGCCGTGACCTAAAAGCAAGTGGGGGAGGAAAAGGTTAATTTGATTTACACTTCAGCAATGCTGTTCATCACTGAAGGAAGCCAGGACAGGAAGTGAAAGAGGGCAGGAGCTGGAGCTGATGCAGAGGCCAGGGAGGGGAACTTCCTGGCTTGCTTTCCATGGTTTGCTCAGCCCACCTTCTATAGAACCCAGGATCAGCACCATCCACTACGGACTGGGCCCGCCTTCACTGATCACTACTTGAGAAAATGTCAAGGCGTCTCCTCAACTGAGGCTGTCCTCTGATGACTCTAGCTTGTGTCGACACACAAAACCAACTGGTACACCTACTTACCTCTTTTTCATCTTCTTTGTCTCCGTGAATCCACACTGTAGCTTCTAAATAATTCTCCCTGCTAGCTCTAAATGTTCCTTGAAGGTATGAACCAGATTTTATGCCTTGTTGGAGCTTACTTAAGGGAAGATGCTCTGAAAATATTATTTTTCCACTTTCTATTTCATTCTATGAAATAAGCAAATCAAGTCTGTTTATTTAATGCACTGCTTTCAAGAGTATCATACAAGTTAAATCTACTTTATAGAATATACAATTGAATCTAAACTGAGAGTGGTGTATCTTCCAGACCACCACCATCTCAACAACTCACTGCAATGAAAGGGCCATCTTTTTAATGATGCTCAACATGGCAGCCACTAAGTACAAATTCTGTTGACTATCTGGATATGTATAATACAGCTGGGAAAATGGATTTTAAAATTTAAATTACATTTAAGCACCTACATGAACTAGTAGTTATCAGATAGAATGCTCCAAATCATGCATTCCAAAAGGTCAGTCTAGTTGCATCTTTTAGAATTCTTTTAGTTTTGTAAAATAGTTAAAGACAAATAGGATGGGAGAACAACTGTTAGAGAAACAGAATGGATAAACATATCTTGTCCTATTAGATACAGAATGGATAAACATATCTTGTCCTATTAGATACAGAATGGACACACATATCTTGTCCTATTAGATACAGCTACTTTGGTGAAACAGCTGTCATGAAAGAAGATATAAAGTCAACGTTTTTTGGTTTTGGGGGGTTTTTTGATAGTGGTAGATTAACCATTTAAAAATAGATCTGACAGTCAAAGTATAAGATTCAGTGTGAAGTTCCACAGCTTCAGCATGGCTACTAACTATACAGAAATCCAAGAGTTTGGGTCTTATTAATAACACTGCATACTTATTCGTGAGGTCTTAAAATAAAATTTTTAATAAATTAAAATAGCTACCATTTACACTTATCATAGCTATGTGATATGATAAGCAACAAGAGTTACATGAATGCTTCCAATTATACTTCATTCAGTTCTAATAATGGTATAGCTATTGCTATTTAGCTTACATACAAAGTCAATGTATTTAGCAGAGTTTATTTCAATAAGCCAATCACAGTTACCTTTTTTACAACCTAACTCTGTTCTTGTTCTTGCCTATTGGCATGTTCTAATTTTTAAATCTTTTGTAACTATAAACCTAATATCCTAGATGGCTATGTTTATATTTTCTTTTCTTCAAAAACAGAACATATTGAAACACACCGTGTCTTCCGACAAGCAAGCAAGACGATCTATAAGCTCAGGGTTAGCAATTAGGCTTTTTACATATTCCTCACCTGAAAAAAAAAATAAAAACAGTCAATGCTTTTAAACTCAAGGATCTAATTTTATCTAGGCATGAGAGAACATGAATAACCTTGTTTTGATAGTACATGAAACAAAAACCAATCTGTTGATGTAATCATGACTGAAAATGGTTCCAACATCATGAATTTTTACTATGTCAACTGCAAATAGTGAGGAAAATTAACAGCCACTATTTACAACTGCTTATTAAGCTCACTGAGAACTTTAAAATGTAAAAAGAATGCGGGGTGGCAGTGGTGCACGCCTTTAGTCTCAGAACTAAAGAGGGAGAGGTAGGAAGATCTCTGTGAACTGGAGGCGAGTTGGGTCTACAGAATGAGTCCCAGAACAGCCGGAGCTGCTGTTACACAAAGAAACCCTGCCCTGAGAAACTAAAAATAAATACAGTAAAAATAATTTTTTTAAAAAAAATAAAATGGGGGGCTGGAGAGATGGCTCAGTGGTTAAGAGTATTGACTGCTCTTCCAGAGGACCCAGGTTCAATTCCCAGCACCCATAGGGCAGCTCACAACTCTCTAAAGATCCAGTTGCAGATCTAATACCTTCACACCAATGCACATAAAATAAAGTTAAATAAACCATAAAAAATATTTAAAAAAACAAAATGTAGAAAGAAAGATGGTCCAGCAATTAAAAACACCTGCTGCTCTTGCAAAGTCCCTGGTTTCAGTTTCCAGCACCAATACAGTGGCTAATAACCATCCCTAATGTACACAATACACATACACATATGCAGGCAAAAGATTCACATATTAAAAATTGAAAAACATTTGTTTCAAATGTAAAAAGATTATATTCAATTATACAGGAAAATGATATTCTGAGTCATGTGAACATTTGGCCTGATACTACTTTTATATACAGTTGCAAATATGCATGGAAGTGTTTACATTCAGACCTACATGTGAAAGCTGGGATTCCTTCTTCTTCAGCTTTTTCTTTGTTTTTCTTGTCATTTGTTATAAGGATAACTTGCAGCTGGTTTTCTGCTGATATTTTCTTCAAATGTTCATTGTACCATTTTGCCGCTACTCGAATGGCTCTGTCATTTCTGTCATTAGCATTTTCTCCCTGTTCTTGTTCAATGTAGGTTTCTCTAAATGTAAAGAGGCAAACCATGAAATAAAAGTTAACCAGAAAAAACAAAGATGTGTAAAAACTTCCGAGACATAAATGTTTGACAGCCGCTAAAAAGCCAGTGGTATACATATTTAGTTGAAATTTATATGGTCAGAAAAATTCTGTTAAGATCCTTTGAAGTTTTCAAGACAATTCTCTTGAGATGAAATTTATGCTATTAGGAAAACACAGAGGCTCAAATAGTTTGATTTCATAAAAAGAAAATTAGATCAGAATTTAGACTTCAAACTGAGATGTGCTGTGTAAATGTTGTGTGATGTTTTACTTTTTTGGGGGGACCCACCACCACCCAGTTCCTAAATAAATACACAGAGGTTTATTAGTACTTATGAATGCCTGACCTTTTGGCTTATTTCTTGCTAGCTTTTCTTACTTAAATTATCCCATCTATCTTCAGCCTCAGGGCTTTTATCTTTCTCTATTCCTGTATCCCTTCCTTTTCTTCTTACTCCGTGTCTGGCTGTGTAGCTGGGTGGCTGACCCCTGATGGGATGGCCTGCTCTCCTTGTTCACTTGCTCTTCTTCCTCATTTCTCCTTCTATTTAAACTCTCTGCCTGCTAACCCTGCCTATCCTTGCTCCTGTCTTTATTGGTCGTTCAGCTCTTTATTAGGGCCACCAGTTTTAGACAAGCAAAGAATCACAGCTTCACAGAGTTAAACAAATGCAGCATGAACAAAAGTCACACACCTTAAAATAGAATCCCCAACAGGGACATTAATAGTTTACTGGGTAAGAGGAATTAATAGAACTTTGGAGACCAGATAATAAAACTTTACTCAACAAACCACAGATTAACAGTCAACTGCTAGGCTCTACAGTGACTGTAGATTACTGTGTGATCATGTGTTTCATGACGATTCAATACATGATCCTTTTGATCATTCATGGTAAGCACTAAATCCATAGCAAAGCCTATGTAGACCCCACAAGGCCACGGCTCTCAAATACGAGAGTGCACTTCCATATTTCTTCAAGTCTGCTCTTCAAAGCCATCTTCTCAGCACTCCTTTACTCCCTACCATTAACTGTATTACTAATGCTTCCACGGTGCATCCAACCTTTTGACGCTGCAACATAATTTTGTGCATCTACAAATGTGTTGGGCCACATTTGTAACTATTCTGGTGCACAGGGCTCCTCTGGTTACAAATCTGATAAACCTAAGCTTATCAGTAAATGCAATGGTCATTAAATTTGAATTTGGTTTTAATGTGACAGACTTAAGGAACAAAATCTATATGAGATTTGCTTAGTGTCCTAAAAGTCTTCCAATATTGCTAAGTCCTACTCAGAGCACTTGAACTAAGAAATCTTGCTAAGCCTACATTACGAATCTGATGAGCATGTTCCATATAACCTCAGTCTGGTTCCAGAAAACAAGTGGTTCTGTCTATGGAGTCTAAGGCGATGCAATGACTGAGCAGGCCACAGGCACTTTTACTATGTGTATATGGGTGTGCATGCGTGCACGTGCATGTTTAAGCAATACTTAGTTTCAAGATACAAGAAAGAGCTACATCTGACAAGGTATGAAAACGTGGATGATTAAACTTGGTACTACTTGTATACACTTGGCACAGGCCAAAGATGCCGCTAAGCACCTACAACTTATAAGATAGATTTCACACAACAAAAAACTACTTAGTCCAAAATGTCAATAATGTCAAGGTTGAGAAAGTGACTTTAAGTGTCATAGATACCCATCGTACACTATTTATGATAAAAGGCAATCCCATATGTTCTGAAAGCACCCATTTGATTCAAAAGTCATGAACCTAAATTATAACAAAGAACTGCTTTTCGAAATCCAATTTTAATAAATCAGCCGTAAGATATTAGTTTAAACTTTAAAGCTTATTAATCATACGTTCATTTTTAAAAATCTTTTTCGCAGATTCACTCCTTTTGTACCAGCTGTATGCTATTTACATACATGGCATCAAAGGAGCCCAAATGATCTCATCTCCAAAGAGCCTATCATTCAGCTCAATATACACAACTTAGACGAGGATTCTGACATAAAGTACTATGATAGCTAGTAGATCTGGTTTAAGGTGTGAGCCCACTAACACTGTGACCTTACCTGAGTCCCACTTAGCAGTGTCTTCCACACAGCTAAGTAACAACCTAACAGCACACGGAACTACAGATCAGCTTTGACAAATGACTCCCAGGCACTTTCTTGGTTTTGTTTTTGTTTTGTTTGTTTTGTTTTTTTCAAGACAGGATTTCTCTGTAGCTTTGGAGCCTATCCTGACACTAGCTTTTGTAGACCAGGATGGTCTCGAACTCACAGAGATCCTCCTGCCTCTGCCTCCTGAGCACCCAGGCACTTTCTTTTAACTTTCAGTAAGCCTATGGTCTCATGAGACTTACTTATGGTGCTCGTTAGTGAATGTGTAAAAATGCTTCTCCTGGTTATTCGTCACATCCCGGATCCGCTTATAGATGGGGGCACTCCGGTTTCTCACTTCCTGCAGGACTGTCTGGAGCACAATGACATTCCTGATAGCTGGGTCCTCCAGAACATCAATCTTAAAAACAAAAGCGAAAAGTTAATTTTCCCCATGATCACGTAGAAACTGTTTCAGTCAAGCCTAAAATCCTGTCACAGTTAATACACCGGCTCTCCGTTGGGCCAAAGTGTCACTTTGCTGTAGAACAAGCGACAACAGTCACTCGGCCCTGTAGGCTTGAAAAGAGCATCCGCAAACGGACCTCAAAAGTTTTGCAGTATTAAAATTATTAACAAATATATCTGCTGGCCCAGAATTTTTGTTCGTAGGCACTTACAAGCTGCCTGGGGGTCGCAATCTGGAGGCCACAGAAGCCCAGGTCCCCGGCTTCCAGGCATTTATAATCTAAAGTAGAAGAGACACCAGGAGTTAGAAAATTAACGTGTCGAAAACTACGACTCCAAGAACCGAAAAAAAAGGAAATAAATAAAACAACAACGTTAGGGAAATGTACCTCGGCCTGGACAACTGGAAGCGAGGGGGGCCATGGTACCTGCCTCTCCATCCCGAGACCCGCCTCCCTCGGTTTCCCTATCTGCCACGCCCCCTTATCACGACGCGGCCCGCCGAACCACGCACCTGGTGCAGTAGCACGTTGGTGTCCGGCAGGAGGTAGTGCGGCCACGGGCAGAGGCTGCTCGCCTGGCCGCAGGGCTGCGACTCCAGGGC
>LOJH01039853.1:0-14746 GCA_001685095.1 Ellobius talpinus | reverse complement strand
TGAATTTTCCATTTTTACATGGCTTATTTTTCTTTATTTCTTTTCATCTATAACCTCCTCCATCAGACTGTCACCATCTCACCACAGTCTGTGCTGTGTCATGTCTTTATTGTCATGGCAGGGAGCTGGCTCATTCCACACAGTTGTCCTATGCCTCATACTTATTCTCGAGAGTATATGCTTTTTTGAAAATAGACCCCACAATAAAGAGGCTCCCGGATGACCATGCCAAGCCCCCTAACAACCTTATTACCATGCAAAGTTACATAAACATACACTGTAAGAGAACACAAACTGTCAGAAATCAACACGGAATAAGACATGTAAGACTTGGAACAGAAGTCCCTTAAAAAATTAAGCACACTCATTTTGCAGCTGTGAAAACATATCTGAAGTCTGGTTTGTTGGGTCTCATGTGCCCCTATGATTTAAAACAAAACACAGAAGGAGACACACTTTGTGTCATGGGTTGTCATCCACAAATTATATGTCTAACCCTGGAGCTTATTTTAGAAACACTCCTCACTAATTTGCCTGTGTTTTTGAATAGCAAGTAATATGTTTTCAATCATGAAAGGTTACAGGGAAATTTTTGTGGTTAAAAACTGGCCCTTTGCTGGCATAAGAAGCATCAGTCTTTGAATAGTCCTCTGGGAAATAACTCCTTTTTTCATCATTGTCAAGAAGTTTTCAAATCTACTTTAATAGTTACTGTTCTTGGGGATGTTGTTTATGTCCACTGAGCACTGATGTCACTAAAGTCCTGTAAGAGACACAGTGAGAGCAAGCCTGATAAAGAAAATATGACTTCTTCACAACACAGTAGGAAAACCAAACCATGTGGAGTTTTCTCTTAAATGAATCCACTAATGGTTAAGTGCATATTGCCCTTCTTCCAACAATAACCAACTAGGCCTCTTGATACTGCCATGCTTTTCCCAGTTACAAATATCAAAGAAGGCAGACACCTTACTTTGATACAAAATTGTATTTCTCTGGGCAACAGTGGTGCACACCTTTAATCCCCACACTTGGGAGGCAGAGGCAGATGGATCTCCATGAGTTTGAGGGCAGCCTGATCTACAGAATGAATTCCAGGATAACCAGAACTACAAAGTGAAACCCTGCCTCAACAAAACAAAACAAAACATTGTATTTTGTATTTTATATAATTTTTCTCAAAATAAAAAACTCTTTACATAAAAATGTCTGAGAAATATAAAAATGAGAGGGCTTTGTGAGTGTTTCATTTGCTGCCTCCTCCACTGGCTCTCCACATTTGCGCTTCTCACAACACATAATCACTTTAAAAAGAAATAACCGGGAAACGCTTTTATTCCTTCCTACTCAACATGATACACATCCTAGCTTTTCTTTGTTAGTTTAAGTTTGGTCATAACAAGGATATACAAATGTTTCTAAAGCTTAACTACAGCATAGTGAATTTGAGGGGAAGGGTCTTGCCAAGGCTTGGTTAGAGTTTGGTAAACCAGCTTGCTCTGTGTGCTGCTTAAATTGCACTGTTGATCTGACTGATCTGGGATCGCCCAGAAAACACACCTCAGGTCTTTCTAGAGAGGTTTACCTGAGCAGGTAAGACCCACCCTGAATACAGGCAGCAGCATCCCTGGGCTAGGGTCCCAGAATAAAAAGGGTAAAAGGAGATCACCAGCTGAGTGCTAGCGTTTGTCTCTCTGCGTGCTGAGTGTGGACACAGTGTGACCAGCAGCCTCTTGCTCTCCCCCTGGATGAACTGTACTCTCCAACTGAAAGTCAAGAAGCTGCACTTTGTCAGGTATTTGGTTGCAGGGATGAGCAAAATAGCTAATATATCATGTGAGTCAATCTGTTTATCTAATTTACCAGACCATCAAATCTTCCTATACCTACTTTATGGTTAGATAAGTGAATGTGTAAAAACAACCAAGCAAACAGCCCACATAGTTCACAGAGGCACATTGGCTGGTTACTTTGTCTTTCCCCTTAACCTGGACTGCTAAGTGCTGTGGGGGCAGATAACAAACCACCTACCCAATTGGCAAGTTGGAAGCTCTATGATCAATCCGTGGTTTTCAATGGCAGAAAGGCCTTCACATAGCTTGATGAGGTAATATACTTGACTGATACCCACATCAGAAGACAAACCCATTTGCTCTTACTTCAAAAGCTGATGTTTCTACCATTCCTCACTGGGAAACAATATCTCATCTTTTGTCAAAGAACAAAATAAGATCTATTAGAAACTCCTCCAATCCCCTCCAGCACTTAATACCTCATTTACTTGCACATTAACCATCCTTTGCACTACTCAGAGCTTAGACCCCACATCGACTCACTTCCCATGTCTTATTCTACCCATTACCAACTCCTAGTCCCTCAAATGTGCTTAAAACTCACTCATATTACAACTACCACAAGATCTTCCATCAAGTCTGTGGTCCCTCTCCTTAAGAACTCTTCCCCTTCCCCACCTTGTTTCTTTATAGTAAAAATCTGGAATAAACTATCCATTTCAAGTATGCCTCAGCTCACTGTAACCTAGCTAACTCTTTACCACTATAATGACATCTCTCATCGCCAAATCCAATGAATTCATCCACTTTAAAAAAAATGTGACTGCTCTTCAGCATCTTCTACTACTGATGCTTTGTTCTAGAAATCCTCATAGATCCACTGGTTTCTTTTCATACCATTATTTTCTGGTTCAACTTATTTCTTGTGTGGAGTTTTCCTTCCATAAAACCATGAAATGTTAGGACTTATTATTAGTAGTACACATTTATACAACTAAGTGGAAAAATTATTGATTAGATAAAATATTTCCCAATGGGTCACACCTTTAATCAAATTATGTCACTTATAGAAATCCATATAGATAAGACTGCTGTCCTGGCTAGTTTTATGTCTCCTTGACACAAGGTAGAGTCATCAGAGAAGAAGGAACCTCAATTGAGAAAATGCCTCCATAAGCAAACCTATGAAGCATTCATCCCCACCACCCCCACATACACCTATTTTAGAGACAGTGTTTCTCTTTGTAGCCCTGGCTGTCCTGAAACTCACTCTGCAGACCAGGGTGACTTTGAACTCATAGAGATCCTCCTGCTTCTACCTCCTGAGTGATGGAATTAAAGGCAGTACACCACCACTGCTAACTTGAGGCATTTTCATAATTACTGATTGATGGGGGAAGGTCCAGCCCATTGTGGGTGGGGCCACCCTTGGGCAAGTGGTCCTGGCTCTCTAAGAAAGCAGGCTGAGCAAGCGATGAGTTGCAAGCCATTAAGCAGCATACCTCCATGGCCTCTGCATCAGCTCCTTTCTCCAGGCTCCTGCTTTGAATTCCAGCCCTGCTTCCTTCAATGATGGAATACTGTGTGGAAGTCTAAGCCAAATAAACCATTTCTTCCCCAATTTGATTTTTGGTCATTGTATTTAATCACAACAACAGAACCCTAGTTAAAACAATTGTGATCATCAATAGTAGAAGTAATTCTTGCACAGAAGCATTAAATAGTAGGTTACTTATGATAAAAGATGGTGCTATGTTTGGACTTACAGTAATGTTACATAGCAAAACTATGATGCTGTTTAGTTTTAGTTAAATTGCATAGAAAATACATAGGGGAAAAGGTCTGGAAGAAAATATTAAAAATACTAGAAGTGATTTTCTTGTGAATTTCCAAGCTGTCCATAATGATCATGAATATCATTTACCTATTATGAAGGAAAAAACAAACATTTTAAAAAAGAAACTGAGGGTCAAACTCTTGTTTGGAAAAGTGATACTCACCTTCACTTCTTACTCAATACATTTTCCAATAGGTCATCTCACGTGCTTCTGAAGTCTCAGTACCATTACAGAAGGTTCTCAAATCATATCACCAGCACACACTCCCTCCTCAGCTTCAGAACGCCACTGCCACCTGTCCACTAGACATTCCATGTGAAGACCCAATGAGTAACAACTTCAACTTGCTGTCCTGCCCTTAACTAACATCCCAAATCTCCACTCCTTTATAGACAGCTCCGCCTTCCTGAAATTTCTATTCTGGGCAAGTAGATGAATCATACAAGACTCCATCAACATCCAATCAAAGACTCATAACAAGGCCAATCCAGTCCATCTCTGGAATACGCTTCCTTTTCTCTTCCTACTCCCTCACAAGTCTCACCTGAACTTTTTTTATTTTGGGGGGACAGGGTTTGAAGGTGGTGCTGGGTATCAAATCCAGAGTTTAACATATGCTAACAAAGCACTAAACCACTGAACTATATCCTCAAAACCTCACCTGAACTGTTCAAACAGTAGTTTCCTAAATGCTGTCTTTACTGCTAGCCTTGAGCACACAATTATCCTCTTCATTAACAACACAGTCATTTTTCTGATGTATAAATTGGACCAAGTCATTCCCCTGCTTAAAAACTTCTTCAATGGCAACCCATCACCATGCAATAAAATAAAAAGTTCTTAGCATGGGACTTAATGAACTTATTCTTCAATGTCCACTGGGAGCCTCCTACTCACCCCTTAGTTCAAATATCCCTCTGGAAAACTCCACTTTGCCCTTCCAAAGCAGGAGTGTCCTCCTCCGAGTCCCCACAGCATGCCATTCTCACTCCTACCACATTACGACTCATGTTCCTAGGATTACATTTTTTGTCTGTCTTTTCTTCTCTACAAGAGTTTGTTCATCTTTGTGCCTCTACCACATAGCATATAGCCAACAGATAATCAAATGTACAAATACTTTAATGAATTGTTTGGCTTACAGGCACAGGGTAGGATCAGTGATTCTCAACCTGTAGGTTATGACCCCTTTGGAGGGTCAAAGACCCTTTTTACAGGAGTTGACTAAGACCACCAGAAAACATAGAAATTTGCATTAAGATTCATAACAGTAGCAAAATTACAGTTATGAAGTAGCAAGAAAAAAATTTATGGTTGGGGTCACCACAACATGAGTAACTGTATTAAAGGATTGCAGCATTAGGAAGGTTGAGAACCACTGTGCTAACAGTATGCAAGTTCTTAAGTAGGTTCATGAAAAACTTCCCACAATGCCCTTTTCCTTCTTCTAAAGAAAAAGCCTGAAAGGCACCTTTCATAGCCACTGGTTTCAAAAATAGGCGAAAATTACCTTAGTTTTCTAAAAACAGAAAAATAACAAATATTCTCTTTACTAGCAATTCAACAACTTCACCATACTGGAATTAGTACAAGCCAAAGAAAAATAAAATCTCTTTTCATCTCAGGGAGAGTTACTTTTCATTTCAAACACACATGTGCTTTGCTAAACTTTACTAATTTATTAATCAAAATTATCAGGAAGCTCAAACTCACAGGGGGTTTATAAAGGAATAAAATGCATCTTGGCAAAGTAGTGACTAGTAAAAAGTTATGAAACTCTGAAAAACAGATCTCTTCCTTACTTAAGCATTCAAGATTCCCCATGGGTGAGTCACCTCCTGCCAAGAAAAGCTTAAGTTCCACCTGAAATAAACCTGGATGTGAAGTCTGCACATCTATGGAAACCAGCTGCAGTGTCTGTTGGGTAAAAAGAAGAATCACAAATGAAGCCAATAGCAAACAAATAATCCAAAGTGATTCTTGCTTAACCTTGCGGCACACTATACACTTTATTCAGGATGGCAAATGACATTTTATTTGACAAAGAATTAATAATGTCAGATAGTTTGTACTTCCTGTATACTGCCCAACTGAGCTCAGCATAGCCCATGAGGAAGAACCCCATAAGTACGCAATTTCTGAAAGGCACCTAATTCAGTATGAAACTAGAGAGAAACATGAGAAGCAATGAGTGGAAGCTAAACAGATTGTAACCATAGCAATGGAACACACATGAACTGGAGGTTAGAGCTGAGACACTCCCTTGGATGGGTGCACTACCTGAATCCACTCTAATCCAGAGGCAGTGCTGGTATAGTCGCTATGGAAACACCAATGTATGGTACACAAATATACATTCATTTCTGGGGGAGTGTGGACATACATACCTTTGGCAGTTGCTAATCCAGTCAATGCAAATTCACTAAAGCCATGACATACCGCCAACTAACATTAACAGAGGGTAGGCTAATCTTTATTAGCTGGAGGGGATTCATTGTATAAGATGAAAGGCCTTCTACCTATTTTCAGTTACTGCCCAAGTTTTGTAGTTTCCTTACCACCTCCCAGAAGGCTCCTTGTTGTCAGTCTTCCTTTATGCACATTTGTATTGAAGTATAAAATTACAAGAAGGCAAAGATCCAAAGTGTAGACTTGATGAGCACACTTCATATGTGTGGAGAACAAACTCACAGCACTCTGGAAGCCTTCCATTGCCTTCACCATTATTGCTTTCTCTCCCCTCATAAAAAGAGCCATAGTCATAACTCCAACACTACCAATCAGTGCTGCTTGTTTCTGAACTTGGCATCATTTGCTCAGTGTTGTGAAGTGATTCATGCTGCTTTGTGTAGCTACAGTTCATTCACTGTTGCTGCTATGTAGTATTCTTTCAATACCAAAACGCACTTTTCCATCCCAAGCTGATAGACACTTGTGTGCTTGCCAGGTTTTGACTTATTCCTTATTGCACTTTAACACTAAACCTAATACATCCATTTCCCCACTACATCACATTGCTTTAGCACACCTCTAAGACCTTCTCAACATACAGATCAAAACAGCTCTTCAGAACCAAGCTAAATGGTAGGGAACGTGACCATGACAGAGTAAACAATGTACGTTGCAAACATATTCAGCCCTGAAAAACATGGCATAGAGTTCTTTGGATGAATGGGTCTGAAGCACTGACTTTCTTTGGTCATAGGACAGTGGTCTTTAGGGTTAGCTTTCATTGGCTAAGAGCATATTCACTTTTAATGCCTGTTCTCCTCTTCTTTGTAAGAAGGCATTTCTGATGAGATAACACCAGGAAAACAGTACTGAATTGAACAGCTTTATAAGGAAAATATCATAGCTGCCTCCACTCAGAATATGCATATAAATACATGCTGTGGAGGTCTGAATAAAGATGGCTCCCAGAGGCCTGTAGGGAGTGGCACTATTAGGAGGTGTGGCCTTATTGGAGTAGGTGTGGCTTTGTTGGATGAGGTGTGACACTACGCGGGTGGGCTTTAAGGTACCAGAAGCTGAAGCCTGGCCAATGTGTCACTGTCATTTCCTGCTGTCTGCAGATCCAGATGTAGAACGCTCAGCTACCTAACGAGCACTATGCCTGCATGCTGCCACATTTCCTGCCTTGATGATAATGGACTAAACCTCTGAACTGTAAGCCAGCCCCAATGAAATGTTTTCGTTTATAAGAGTGGCCATAGTCATGATGTCTCTTCACAGAAACAGAAACCCTAACTAAGACACGTCTTGGCTTACTATTTTTGGGAACAGTTTTGTAGAGCACACAGCAGCTAGACTGTGATCAGTGAACACCCTCACACAGCAAGGTTTCTGCTTTATGGTGGAGAGAAATGCACAATTTGGGCAAAGAACACATTTAAACGCATCCTGTACCTCTCTTTTCTTTTAATCTCAATCTCAACTTCTCTCCCCTCCCTCCAGACTCTTTTCCTCCCCCTCTGTTATACCATTATCTATGGTCAACTCCTTAGGCTTAAAATATAACCCCAATTCAACCCATATTCAGGCTCCCATGGTGACATCTTGCTCTCCCTGAACAGCAGTCTTCTAGAAGGCCCTATCACCAGTCACTGTTCAACCACTGCAAATTACTTTCTACCTCCACTGAAGCCATTCTCCGATGGCACCAAGGCTCTCCTTGAGACTGTATCTAATGGGTAGTCATTGCGTATCTCTCCCTAGACATTTTTTGGGGTGTCCACCTTTGTCAACCATTCTGTTCTTCTTTTGAATCCTATACCACCACACTTGCTGGCTTTCTTCCAACCTCCCTGGACACTCCTCTTCTGACTCCTCTTAAGGTCATTACTACTGACAGTTCTGTATAGGATATATGCTTCTTGAACCAAGGCGTATAAAAATACTAGTCACCCAAGCCTGATGACTTGAGTGTAATCCTCAGAGCTCCCACACACAAGCAAATAAATATGTTTCTAAAGGTTCATCCACTGGCCATTTTCTCACATTTTATTGCTTTTTTGGTCTAATATGTGTGTTCCGTGATCCCCTCCATATCAACTTGAAAGCTCAGTATCTTACAGACATTACCAGCCTTCTGCAGCCCTTATCATATTAGGAAGCAGTGCTGGTCAGTAGTTGATAGGTCATGGGTTTGAACTCAAGTCAATTTGGTTTCAAATTACCAACTGCCTCTTAATTCACTGTGGGTTTCACATCTACATAAAGCCTATTGTGTAAAGCTGAGCCAATTAAAAGAGATAAGGAATAAAAAACCTTCAAATATAGTTCCAGATACCTAGCAGTTATCTCAGTAAATAATTGATTCCTACTTTCCCTTTCACAGAAGCTGGTCCTGCTTCCCAGACTACAGTAGCTTCCCCCATCTGTGGTTTCCTTTTCTGTGGTTCCAATTACCGGTGGTCAACTTATAACCCAAAAATACTGAATGGAAAACTCCAGAAATACACAATTTGTAAATCTTAAATCACGTGCCATTCTGAGGGCTACTTGAACATAAGCACTGTGACAGTATCAGTCTGAGAATTAAGCTAACTGCTGTCCCCAGGACCCTACCTGCTCAGAGGCTCTCTTCTTCACACCGGCTCCTCAGGTATGAACCCCCTTCATTCAGCTTGGGCTCCAAACCCTAATGTTGGGCCCTGTGGCTCCCCTATCCCTGACATAGATACTTACATCACTCTGCCTTCAGGAAGAGGGGAAGTACTTTTACCTACAAGTACAGATTCTATCTTCTGGAATCATCCAAAATAACACAACCAGTTCCTATTCAAATATTGTAGTTTGTTTTTTTAATCATGATCTCTATCTCCTTTTCTTCAGTCACTCCTTAAATGATTTAATTTCAAGTATCTCCTCACAGGAAGCATTCTTTTCTGAACAAACTCTGTCCTGTATGCATAGCTTATGAAGGTATATAGAGGAGATACTCTTGGTCACCTCCTAACACTATTCCACCCATACAGTTCTTTCTTTTCTAAAAGAACCTGGCTGTTCAGATACAGATTCCTTTCTACACAGCCAAGGATAACAGAAGTAAATTGTGTCCTCAGTTCCCAATGATTCTAAACTAACCTTGATATTCATGCGCCTCTCACCCTGACAGGTTTTATAATGGGCATGCAACAAAATACTGACAAATTACATGTATGAAGAGGTCTCCTGAGGGCAGAGATGGAAGATAAGACATCAGGTAGTCCCTCTCTTTCCTTTGGAGGTGACCAAGTGGGATGCACAGAATTACAGCAATGATCTGCACCAGGAAGAGAACGAGAAGCACTACAAGGACAGGGCCAAGGGAGTCACAGGCTGGGCCCTCAGGACATGGCCAAAGCCTCTCATCTCCAGACTGCTCGGTTTAGTTTTTGTGTTTCCTTTTGATTTAAGCCACTGTGGTCAGGACTTCTTTTCACCTGCAGTCAACTGCATTCAAACTGATACAGGGTGAGCGTGGGACTACTCTTCCCTCCAGGAGAGGTGATAGGGCTGGGAACAATGTTGATACATAGTATAGTCTACTGAGCCCCTCATTGGCTCCCCTCTAAAGGTTACTTTGTGTTTGTATTGTTCAATTAGTAGTCACTAAAGAACTATTGGTTACTTTTCACTCACATTGTTTCCTTTCCATTGTTACAAGCGTTCAGATCTTTATAAGGAATATTTCTTTTAAATAATAATAAAGGAAGTTGAAGAGTTACTAGATTACAATCTGAGATAGGAAAAAAGGAGGAGCAGAAAATGAATAAAGAGTTGGTACTCTACTTGTGGACCATGTTACCACTGCATGCTGTTTCTCATTTTGTGCGTTTGTATAGGAGTGAAAAATCTGGAGTGCTTCTGGTGTTAAATTTTGACTCGGAGACTTTTCAGAGAATTCATGACTCAGAAATACGCTTTCAATTGAAGCAGAAAAAAATCCCAATTATGCATTATCAAGATTCACTTCAAGTCAAGAACAGCTTTGTTGCTGTACAGAGCACACCTAGGCACTTATTTATGTTTACGATCACACTAGAGGAAACATGGAGAAAGCAAATGCCAAATCTGTGCTCAATTCACCATCTTGATGAAAACAAACATTCGGAACAGCTACGCGACCTGGGGGGTTTTGGCAGTAAAACTAAAGCAAGCATGTGTAAAAGTACACTTTCACCCAATACTGCCATCTTGTTACAAGATGTAGATGATAGCTTCCACTGTACTTAAAGTCTGAGCCATCACTTCTCAAGGCCTTCACAAGTGTGGTTTCTTAGTCCCCCACTGTCACCTGTCCCCACTTTGCTTGCTTCATTCCACCAGATTCTAGTATCACTGGACACTTTGCAGTTTTGAAAACATGTGCAGAGTCTGCTTGTCTTAACCGATTTCTTTCTCTCTGCTATGCACATGTGACTAATTCTGCCTGGCCTGGACCCCTCCCCATCTGATTCTTTGCCTCCCTCCCGCCCTTTGACACACACAGATTCCTCATCCTTCTGATCTCAGCTAAAGACAACTTCCCCACGGAGGGCCTTTTCTGTGGCACACTCTTACTTGCACATGTTACACGCCTCTGATGAGGAAACCCTGCATGATTCCTTCAACCTTTCTCATTGTTTACCAAGTTAGTATGTCTCCCTGCTGGCTGAT
This sequence comes from Ellobius talpinus, assembly GCA_001685095.1. Taxonomy (NCBI): domain Eukaryota; kingdom Metazoa; phylum Chordata; class Mammalia; order Rodentia; family Cricetidae; genus Ellobius; species Ellobius talpinus. Next base: position 3,975 of record LOJH01039853.1, on the reverse strand, counting down.
CAGCTTCATAAGCACAGGAGTCATAGCATCCCTAGTCACTCTTACACAGAAAGAATAGAGAAGACATGATGGTCATCATTCTTCCAAAGACTGCTTAATGCCATGGGAAAGAACAAATGATACTATACTAAATAAGAAAGCAGTTTACAAAACTACACATTGAGTAAGTAAAAAGAGTCCAAAATTTTAAATATTTTTATTCTTTGAAAATTTCACACATGCATACAATGTATTTTGATTATATTCATCCCCTGCTTCTCCCCTAACTCCTCCTAGTTCCACTCCACCCCTTCCCAACTATGTATCTTCCCTTTATTTTTAAAAACTAATGCACTGAGTACAATTTGTACTGCTAATATACTCATGGGTATGGGGTCATCCACTGGCATGTGCTTAAGCTGCTAAGGGCCATACTCTTAAGGAAAACTGAGGATTCCAAATTTTAAAGTAATATATATATATTTACAAATAAATATTTAAAAATAATATATATATATTACAAAGGGAATGTATCAAAGTATTAATAAGATGTTACATATAGGTATATACACACTTTTATGTATGGGTACATACAACATGCATGTGAAAACCTGAGGTCAGTGGTCAGATGTCTTCCTCTATGTTCCACCTTATTTTTTTAGATAGTCTCAATGACTCCAGAACTCATCTGATTGGCTGGACTGGCTAGCCAGTGAGTTCCGGGGATCTGCCTGTCTCTGTACTGTTCTTTCCCCATCCTTCCAGTGTTAGGTTTAAAGACATGCACCACTGGGATCCACTCAGGTCTTTGTGCTTGTGAAGCAGGCATTTTACCCACTGAGTCATCTCCCACCTCCAGATTTTTTTTTTAAATTAAGAACCTAGACACAGACTGGGCATGGTGGTCTATGTCTTTAATCCCAGCGCTCAGGAGGGAGAGGCAGGAGTTCAAGGCCAGCCTAGTTTACAAAGTGAGTTTCAAGGCTATCAAGGTTACACGGAGAAACCCTGTCACAGAAACTAAAACAACAACTACCTGGACACAGAAAGTCCAGTAACATACAGCATGGCAAAAGTGGAAGAGAGGCCTATTCATAGGATGAAAACGTAACACAAAGATGGAGAATAGCACATGACTGTTAAACAACTAAACTGTACCAAATGGCAACCCTGATTATTTAGCTGTTTTATTTGCTAATATGCCAGGCAGCTCATATCACTGTCATGCTCAATTCTGCTTCATTAAAGCACAACCCTGGGCTGAAAGCAGTTTCTTGGATAGTGGCTACTGACCTGGCTGTACACAAGAATCACCTGGGCATCATGAGACTCAGTAAAGCAAGAAACGGAGCCCAGGAAGTCTCTCTAAAGCTGGGCACTTCTGACACAATTCAGGTTATGTGAAACACCTGTCTAGGGCAAACTAAGACAACATTAAAGAAGTTCTTCATCAAAGGTTTCAGATAAAACAGGAGCCTAAGAGGTCAGAGATGCAAATAGACACATGGCAGCTACTTGCCACAAGTCAGCAAGCAATCAAAATGCTCACAGGATGGAAAATTCCACTCATAAGCCAAGTTTGTTCAACCACACACATAATTCAAATGCCAAGGACAGGAATAAGTTTCAAGTGGCACGGCACCTACCTAGAACTCAGCTTCCTAAAACAACACACCAAAGCAATAGAAAAAGGGTCCTCAGCTGCAAAGACAAGACACAGGCTTCTTAAAACTGATGTCACACAACTGACAAGATCTGTCTAATTAGAACATACTCCTTCTAATGAGCTTATCTGACTGCTGAACACAGAGCTGATTAGATTTGTACATTAAGAGGGGAGAGAAGATTTACAGGGAGGCTAGCTGAAATAAATCGTGTAGACTTAACCATATACTGATGTGGGATTCCCCTCTGCATATTGTGAATATGTTTTATTGCCATTGGTTAATAAAGAAGCTACTTTCAGCCAATGGCTTAACAGAGTAAAGCTAGGCAGGAAAACTAAACTGAATGCTGGCAGAAAGAAGCCAGAGTCAGGAGACATCATGTAGCCACTTGCAGGAGACAGAGACACTGGAACCTTACCAGTAAGCCACAGTCACATGGCAATACACAGATTAATAGAAATGGGTTAATTTAAGNGTTTTATTGCCATTGGTTAATAAAGAAGCTACTTTCAGCCAATGGCTTAACAGAGTAAAGCTAGGCAGGAAAACTAAACTGAATGCTGGCAGAAAGAAGCCAGAGTCAGGAGACATCATGTAGCCACTTGCAGGAGACAGAGACACTGGAACCTTACCAGTAAGCCACAGTCACATGGCAATACACAGATTAATAGAAATGGGTTAATTTAAGACGTAAGAGATAGCCAATAAGAAACTAGAGCTAATAGGCCAAGCAGTGATTTAATTAATACAGATTCTGTGTGGTTATTTTGGGTCTGAGCATCAGGGAATGAACGAGCGGCCTCCAACAACAATATACTCTAAAGGTTAAATTATTTACATTAATTTGGGGAGGAAAGGATTACATACAACAATGGCTTAAAAAAACTGTTCAAAATTATGGCCATGATGATGAGTTACTGAAGAAAAAGTGAAATCACATATTCACATTTTCTTCTCTTTTTAATGTGCATTGATGTTTTGCCTGCATGTAAGTCTGTATGAGGGTGTCGGATCCCCTGGAACTGGAGTTAAAGACAGTGAGCTGCCATGTAGGTGCTGGGAACTGAACCTAGGTCCCCTGGAAGAACAGCCAGTGTTCTTAACCACTGGGCCATCTCTTTCTCGTTGTGTCTCCTGCCCGAAAGAATAGTTTTTTGTTTTTTTTGAAATAGGGTTTTCTCTGTGTAGTCCTGGCTGTTCTGAAACTCACTCTGTTGACCAGGTTGGCCTCAAACTCAGAGATTCACCTGCCTCTGCCTCCCAAGATCTGGGATTAAGCATGTGCCACCATGCCCAACTTCATATTTTCTTCAAAGAAGCAAAACTGAGGGAGTATTTACACCTGAGCACCTGCAACATGTTAAGAATTAAACACTCCAGCTGGGCGTGGTGGTGCAGGCCTTTAATCCCAGCACTCAGGAGGGAGAGGCAAGAGCTTCTACATAGGAATTCCAGGACAGCCAGGCCTACATAGTGAGACCCTGTCTCAAAACAAAACAGCGCACACCTCACTTGGTAACAGCCCTGTAATGTAAGAGTCATTCACACTTTAAGGTTAGGCCATACAGGCTAACCTGAGAACCAAAACACTGAGTGGTGCAGTCATGTGTAACTACAGAGATCACTGTCTCACTGTTTTATATGGCACCCCACTTTTGCTTTTCGTTGGGAGTACCTCAAATTTTGGGGTGCACATGTTTATGAGGCTAAAGCTCTCAATTCGTAGCAGTAGTTTATAAGCTGATTTCTCACTGGCTGGTGCTTTTTCCAAATGGAGAATTAATTCCCTGGAACCCCAGTCCATAGTGAAGCTGCTCTGTTGAAAGCCACAGAAAGCAGGTGGCCTAAAGCCCTATTGGACCCTACTTGGAATCCCAGGCTGCTCCTTAGACTCCTCCTTGGCCAGGAATAATACAGACACCACCAGAATAAGCATCACTGGACTTGCTATACTAAAGCGTCTGTGGACATTCGACAACTGATAAAAACTGAATGAAGGCATCATGATGCTGTGAAAAGTTGGGGAGTGTGGTGGAAATGCAGTTAACTGGCTAAAGGGAGCAACAGTGACACTTGGCCATGGTTTCCACTTTATCTATGGCTCAGGCATCACATGCCTGAGTTCTACAACTCCTTCCTAAGACTTACTCATGAGTGTGTGTGTGTGTGTGTGTGTGTGCCACATGTGTATGTATGGTGTCTGTGGAAGCCAGAAGATGGTGTGGAATCCTCTCAGAGCTAGAGTTACAGGTGGTTGTGAAATTGCCCAACATGGGTGGTGCGGGAGAATTGTCTGTATTCTGTCAATCATTTATTTTAATAAAACACT
>LOJH01039850.1:0-14747 GCA_001685095.1 Ellobius talpinus | reverse complement strand
TTTCATTACTGTAGCTCTATAATAGAGCTTGATGTCAGGGATGGTAATGCCTCTAGCAGTTCCTTTATTATACAAGATTGTTTTGGCTATCCTGGGTTTTTTTTTATATGAAGTTGATTATTGTTCTTTCAAGGTCTGTGAAGAACTGTGTTTAGATGGAGATTGCATTGAATCTATAGATTGCTTTTGGTAAGATTGCCATTTTTACTATGTTGATCCTTCCTATCCAAGAGCATGGGAGCTCTTTCCATTTTCTGGTATCTTTTTCAATTTCTTTCTTCAAATATTTAAAGTTCTTATCAAATAGGTCTTTCATATCTTTTGTTAATGTTACCCCTAGATATTTTATGTGATTTGTGGCTGTTGTTAAAAGTGATGTTTCTCTCACTTCCCTTTCCCCTTCTTTATCCTTTGTGTTGAAGAGATGTGGAGAGAGCAGACAGCCCAGATCTAATAATCACACAGAAATTATATTAATTACAACACTGTTTTGTCTATAGTTCAGGAATTTTTATAGCTAGCTCTTATATCTTAAATTAACACATTTCTATTAATCTATGTATCTCCACGAGGTTGTGACCTACTGGTAAGGTTTTCTTGCATCTTTCTCCTTTGGCAGCTACATGGCATCTCTCTGACTCCACCTACTCTTTACAAATATCTCTGTTTGGATTTCCCACCTGGCTTTACACTGCTAAGCCATTGTACCTAAACAGCTTCTTTATTAACCAATGGTAATAAAACATATAGCATACAGAGGAGAATCCCACATTACAACAGTCCTTCTTTTAAAAATGCTTCAAAATTGGGCTGGAAAGATGGCTCAGCAGTTAAGAGCACTGGCTACTCCTCCAGAGGTCCTGGGTTCAATTCCCAGTAACCACATGGTGGCTCATAACCTTCAGTAGTAGTATCTGGTACCCTCTTCTGGAGTACAGGCATATATGCAGGCAGACCACCATATACATAATAAATAAATTTTAAATTTTTTTTTCAAAATTGATTTTTTTCCTGCATTCTAAATAAGCATTATATCACCCCAAGTCCTCTTCCCTAATTGTTCATGTGGAGGTCAGAGGACAACTTGTAGGAGTCAACTCTTTCTTTTTTCCATGTTGTCAAGGTTGGTAACAAGCACCTATACTCACTGAGCTATCTTGTTTACCCTTCCTTTCTGGTTTTAAAATAGCCAATTATATACAGAAAACTGAGATAAGTGTTATCTGAAGAAAATAATTAAGGATATACAGTGAAACAGGGCAAGGACATAGTGACAAATTTTTAGCCAAAAGTACACATTTATACAGGAGATAATGTAGGGGTCACCATGACTTATGGTCACATCATATTTATCATTTTTTTACATTTATTTTCTTTATAAGCATATTTTAAACTGAGATGTAAAAATTCTTTTGCATCAATGCAAACATCAATGCAAAAACCAAATTTATGTTGTCTAATATGTGCTCACTAATCACATGCAATATTTTATATTATTTTTGTATATATACTTGTGCTATAGTACATGTGAGGTGGTCAGAAAACAACTGATAGGAGTCCCTTCTGTCCTACTATGTGGGCTCTAGGTATCAAATTCAGGCCATCAGGACCTTTATCTACTGAGCCAACTCACTGGCTCTGATGTGGGATTTCCCTGTGTATGCTGTGATTACCATTAGTGAATAAAGAAACTACTTTGGACCTATAGCATGGCAGAACTTAGGTAGGTGGGGAAAACTAAACTGAATGCTGGGAGGAAGGAGGCAGAATCAGAGGGAAGCCACCAGAGTCAGACATGCCAAAACTTTGCCAGTAAGCCACTGTCATGTGGTGATACATAGATTAATAGAAATGGGCTAAATTAATATGTAGGAGTTAGCCTATAAGAAGGTAGAGCTAATGGGCCAAGCACTGATTTAATTAGTACAGTTTATGTGTGATTATTTTGAGTCTAAGCTAGCCGGGCATCCGGGAACCATCAAATGGCTCTCCTCCAACATTGCTCCACATGTTAAATGAGTAAAATTCAGAAATGCATAATTACATCCCCCACTTGCAATACTTATACTCTAAGTTCTTGATGGTTACATGTGACTAGTAGCTTCTCCATTGGGCATCATGAATGTTGAATGCCTCCTTCATTGCAGAATGATGAAGTGGGCAGGACTGTTCTGAATCCTACAGATAGAACTCACACATGAACTGAAAGGCATGGACCTCAAATCCAAGAAGACAGAGGATCTCCCTGTAGCATCTGCAGTACCCATCAGGCATTCTGTAAATGTCTGTTCAATAAATAGTAACTATGTGATAGACCCAAAGTACTGAGAATCATACATGACACATCTCTGACTTCCTGTGACCTACGTAGCTATCAGATTCTACTTGTGTTCAGGGATCAGTTTCCATCCACAGCCTTCCAAATAGCAGAAGTTTGGCTATAGTCAACTATGGCCTTAGATGTTTGTTCCATTGTAATAACTCAGAGAAATTTTAATAAAGGCTAATATTTAGCATAGGTTAATAATGCTAAAAAGAAAAAAGTTTTATATATGACTACAAAAATACTGCTTTCAAAGCTAGAATTAAGCTGTATTTATTTTCTAAGTTCAAATTTCTTAGAAAAAATAAAAGGATATGAAACTTTCTGGGCAATTGTGGCACATGCCTTAAATACAAGCACTTGGGAGCCAGAGGCAGGTAGATCTTTGTGAGTTTGAGTTCAGTCTGGTCTACAGAGTGAGTGCCAGGACATCCAGGGATACATAGAGAAACCCTGTCTTGAAAAATCAACACCAAAAAAAAGAAACTCCATTTTTTGTGTGGCATGTCCATAGTAGATCCAACTGACTGCACTTGTGTTTTTAACATTCACTTACAAATGCATCTTCCAGATGGATTTCTGTAAGTGTTTTCCTCACACTCACTGCAGTGTGTCCCACCATGACCTGACTTGCACGGAAATTAGCCTGTAAGCTGTAAGAACAGTGTGGGTGCTGAACTGACAAACTTTATGGTCTAAAAACAATGAATTTCCTAGGAAACAGTTTTCCTCCAGTGAGTTAGAACATACAGCTGTGTAAAAGTTCAAGACGGGTAATTCCCACGGTCAGCAGTCACCCCTGGCAGTATCAAGCATCACTAGTTAATGTGTTTTGGCTTAGGATTCTTGACCATACTGCCTGCTTCCAGCTGTTCAGGGACAGGTGGCCCCAGACTAGAAAACATACACAGATGTAAATGAAAACAAAACACATATTGGGAAACAGTCCACATTCTTTAACTCCACAGTGATGGGAGTTCCCCCATAATTGACAGGGGCACAGGCCAAAGATGTGGTATAACATTCATCAATCACTCTCACAAGTACTGTTTCTTTTGTGGAAATACATGATGTAACTTTACCAAGTGGGCTAGTGTTTTGTTCTACAAAATGGCAGTTTTTTAATTTATAATTAATCCTGTTGTGGAATTTGTGCTTTTGACAGAAGATTGAATGTTCCTGTACCTTCCCATCTGTGTTCTTGTTTCACTTTTCTGAAAACTGAAAAGGTTGGAATAAGGAGAGAAAAGAAAAAATAAGACACTATTATAGGAATCTTAAATTGTATTTGAGTAAATATGCTTAAACATAACTCTCTAAGTATACTTGCAGTGAATAGGTAGCCAGATTCTTTAAAGGACTGCATCTACCTAGTTTCTATCCATCCTTGGAATTCCCATTAGTGTCTGCTCAAATAGAGGTAATTAAAGGAGGCTGTTGTTTCTGAGGTATGTTATAATGATGGTTGATCTTCACTGCTAGTCAGTTCTTTCACTCTGCCTCTTTGGAACTGATTTCCATTGTTTCGAGTCCTGTCTTGTTGGTCAAGCAGTGTTGTAATTAATATATATATATATATATATTAATAGTTTCTGTGTGATTATTTGGATTGGGTGACTGGGAAATGAACGAACATTCTCCATTTACAAATGGCACCAGCATGGGCAATCCACATAAAAACTGAGAGCTTGAGAATGAATTCTAGACACAAAAGAACAGCGTTAAGCATGGCTTCTTGGTAGCTGTTTTTTTCCCCAGGTAGGTTCTGTTTGCTGGCAGCGAGCAGAGGAGCAGGCCCTCTAAGAGACAGCTTCCTGCCTCAGTATAAGTGCAAAAAACTGCATGGCTTCATTAAGAAATGGCTTCCTAGTTCATGCTGGCACTAGCAGCATGAATAGCTCTGGCTCTTTTGGGAGGTCCTGCACTTTAAATGGGGTCTGTGAACAGCATGTTACAAATTACTTAATAGTCACATAGACCTGCTGAGTCCCTGCATCTGGGGCAGTGAGCATGGCTCTCAGAGCTGGTGGTAAAGGTACCTCTCTGCCATGTTGGACTGGGCAGGGCCAAAAGACAAAGCAGCCTTAGTCCTAGCCATGCCACTTAGTATTTAGAAAAAAACATTCCTCATCAGAAAATGATTACAGATATTCAATAAAGACAGATTCAGGAAAAAAAGGGTCTCTGAATGGGTCACAGTGTTGAATAAATGTACATAGGCTTGGGAAAGAGAAGAAAAAGAGTATAGACAGTTATGAAAAGAAATAGGTTTAAAAAATCAAAGTCTTTAAAGAGACAATAAAAGTAATATAAAAGAGTACAGACAGTCATAGATTAAGGGAGTGAAGAAAAACAAGCCACATAAAGATGCACAAAGATTCTGGATTATGTATATTATTGTGTTTTCTTTGAATTTTTTTGACTGCAGAGAGACATTTGATTCTAGGGGCTGCTAAGTTAAACCAGCAAAAAGGTATCTTGACTTCAAAATTTGAGTCTAAGGATATGTTGCTTTGGAAAAGAGGTTATGCTTTTGTTTCCACAGGAAATGAGAGTCTGTGGATTCATTCCAGGCTAATGTGGTTTGATGGAAGAAGACCCCCTGAAAGGTCTCTGTGAAACCTAAGAATACTTTGTCCAATAATTAGCAAGAAGTAGTCTCAAAGCTACATCCAAATTCTCAAAATGATCATTTATAAATGTTTGTTTTCATTTAAAGGGGGTTGATAATAAATGGTTAAATGGTCACAGTCAAACTCTTTTTTAAAAAAATAAGGGGGATATGATATAAAGATCAATACTTTGTATTGGTATGGATCTTTGTTTATTGATACAAATTTAAGGTCGATTTTGTTATACTGTATATGTATTTCTGCTCTTGTTTAACCAGAAATATTGTGTTTGTGCACCTTATTTAAAATGTAATATAAAATGAAGAAATACAGATTAATAGACGGTCATATATAATAATCAAACTTTTAATTATGTTAAGTTTTCTAGGAATACAAAGATATATATATATTTCAGTTAGATAGAATACCTATCTAACTGAATATGACATTTAAATTGTTTTAAGAACTTAGACTTTTCTCAACAGTTAGACATGTCTGCTTCCGGCAGCAACAATCTACTTTAGGAGGATGATAGGCATTGAAGAAAGTTGATAAGGAATTTGCCTTCAATGTGACAAAGTTAGTCATTTGGGCAAGAAACTTCTCTTGCCTGGACTGCTTGATGTTATGCTGTATGAACTGGAATGCAGGACTCACAGAAAAGTGACTGCTAAACTTTCCAAAAGATGGGATGGTCCTTCAGGGTTCCTGCTTCATGAAAAAAATCTGCCATATATACTGCAGGATACAGAAGAAAGTGACTGGCAAACTGCCAATATAGGCAAAATTTCTTGCTTCACAGAAAAGTCTGCTGGATACTATGGGCCTATAGGCTGAAGATGGATGCCGCCACATTACAGAAGAACTTTGGGTGACCGTCCAGGCAGCAAGACGTCTCTGTCAAGTCCAGTACTTTGGAAGTTGCTTACAATGTACTACCTGTTTACTTAATTAGTACATCCTTCTGAGGTCTTTGATGGAGTTGAAAAATAGATAGTTATAATTATAGTTTTCCTTAGTCATGATAAAAGATAAAGTAGATATAAAACTTTAGACTCACAAAGAAGTATTGTAGCTGTAATTCTTGCTTAATACCTGTTTTGTTATTGTAACTTTACTATGCTAAAGTTAAAATCTTCCTTTTTAATTAGGCATAAAAGGGGAGATGATATGGAATGTCCTTCTGTATATGTGTTGCTTTTATTGGTTGATGAAGAAAGCTCTTATGGACAATGGCTTAGCAGAGCAAAGCCAGGCGGAAAATCTGGACAGAGATTTATAGAGAGAGTATGAAAATGATGCCGTGTAGCTGCCGAGGGGAACACACTGGAAAACCTTACTAGTAGGCCACACCCTCCTGGCAATACACAGAACAATAACAATTAGTTAATTTAAGATATAAGAACTATTTAGAAAGATTCATAAGCTAGTGGTCAAGCACTACTGTAATTATTATAGTTTCCATGTGATTTTTTTTTTTTGGATTGGGCAGCCGGGAAATGAACAAGCAGTCTCCATTTACAAGGCAACTTCCTTCTTCCCCAGCTACATGTGGGGATTCTTTCCTTCTTCCCCAGCTACACGTGGGGATTCTTTCCTTCTTCCCCAGCTACATGTGGCTATTTTAACTTGCCTTCATTTCTGTTTTGAGCCCATCCCCTCTAATTCCTTTAGAACCTCATTACACAACTGCATGGTTCTATCCATTATTCAAGTTGTCTTCTTTTAGACAGATACTTTAAAAAGTTTGTTTTATCTTAACAACATGGTATTTAGAAGGCAGACATATTTTCTATCTTCTCATTTACATGTATAAGTTAAGTGTTCATCTTAGACAACTACAGAGTAGAATAGTGGCTGCCAGTGAAGGTGGAGGGAAGGATAGAATACCAAAATACAGCCAGATAGGAGGAAAAAGTGCTAGTATATGCTATAACACAGTAGGATGACCACAGCTAAAGATAATCTATTAGTCTGAAGTATAGATATGCTAATTACATTGATTTTGATCATTAAGTATGCACCAAAATATCACTATATATCCCATAACTTTGTGGATGAAAGTTTAATCAAAGCTGGTAGTGGTGGTACACACCTTTAATCCCAGCATTTGAGAGGCAGAGACAGGCAGATCTCTGTGAGTTTGTCTACAGGGCTAATTCCAGGATAGCTAGGGCTACACAAAGAAACCCTGTCTTGAAAAACAAAGCAAAACAAAACATCAAAAAACCAAAAAGTCAACCAACCAACAAAAAATTAACCAAAAAAATAAAAGCTTATCCAAAATTTAAAAACATTGTAAAAATGTTCTATTGCTATGAAATGACAATAACGATCCTGGAGCTGTGTGCTTAGGAAGCCAGTGTTGGGGTGGTAACTGCACTGAAGCTGAGCACAGCATGCTGCTACTCCAACCCGAGCAGGCATCACTTCTCTGGCAGCTCTGGACATTGTTGGCTCACTTGTAGTTTCACACAGTAAAAATCCTTAGCTATTTTCACATGAGTTGGTGCCAAGTAATTACTCCCACCCTTATGCAAGTAATTTTAAATACCTAGTTACACAACTTTACTTTTTACCCTGTTAAAATTTCTTGTTGTTTCTGCATGAAAGTCTGTCAGGCTGTCTAGTCTTGTGTTCCACTTTTAACATATTAGCTTACAGTTTTGTAGCATCTGAAAATTTGAGAAACTTGTTTCTCCAACTCCATCTAAAGTTGACCAAAATATCAGACAGCCCAGTTGGATCTCTCTTTGGGGATGCACTAGAGACAACTTCCTGGCTGACACAGAGATTTATCTGAAGTTATTTAAACAGCTGGGAATCTAATTAGCCATATGTCTTCTCTGTACTCAAAGGAAAGTGTTTCCTGATTGTAGAATGCAACCTTCCTCAAGGGATTGCCCCATGGACCAAACAATTCAAAGCAGCCTTGCGATGAGGGAACTTTAGTTAAATTAATGCTATCTGATCTTTAAGGTCATAAATTGCTCTTGGCTTCCGTGGTTGAACTATACGTTGCATGCTACTACAAACATGCTTCCCCAGAGGTCCAAAAAGCTTGCCTAACAGTGATACCTTGAATGTTAGAAGTTCTACATGACTTAAGCCACACATTCATGTAGAGGCTGGTTTGTCTACTCTGTGGCTGGTGATTGCAGGTATAGAGAGTATAAGGGAATATACCAGATGGGTGTGATTACCTAGTACCCATATCTTGGTTTTTAACACTACTGTCCAATAAAGGAACTAACATGCTTTAGAGCTGTGCATGATTCTAAAAGTGGGGCAGGGAATGTATAAGATGAATTCAGAACATTTTGCTCTAACCATAAACTGAGGTACCTTGAAGAATTCTAAAATATTTGAGTATGAAAGAAGTATAAAATGTTTGAGTATGAAAGAGGCATAAATTCTAACTAAAAGAACTTCTTATGACTGAAGCCTGAATCATTTCAGCAATAAAATAGTGTTGGACCATTATGAGTAGTATAATACAAATACCAAGGAATCCATAGTTATATACATGACTGAAGAAAAGGGGAACAACAGACATATTTCCAGTACAGATGAATCCCAGTGATTCCTGGAGATATGATGCCTTCAAGGAGACTGATAGAACTCATTACTCTGTAAGTTTGGTTTGTTTATGCTGACTTTCCTTTCCAAAAGTGCAGTGTGGAGGGAGGAAGAGGTATGTGTACAGCATAGAAACCTGGCAAACACTGCTATAAGGTGACCATGATTCACAAACAGTGATTAGTCATCTTAGTCTTATGTGCTGAAGTGGGTCCTGGTTGTCTTCTTACATTCCAGAACCTCAGGCTAATAAGAAAAGTATTGTTTGAGGGGAAGGGCATTCTACAGATAATCTGAAACCTGTGATAAATCTGAAAAATGAGGAAATCCAGGAGACAGACATGATAACCTATTGTAAAGATAGAACCAAAATACACAGTGGGTAAAAGCCAGAGAAATCTGAGTAAATTGTGAAATTTAGTTAGCGATACTATGTTAATACTCTGTTATATTATGATGAATATATCAATCAGTATAAGAAAGAGGATGTGGTGCATATTTTCTTTGTACTATCTTTATAATCTCACACATGTGTTTTACTATTTAAAAAGTGTGTTCTTTTGAAAAGGGGGTTTGGTGTGTTTGTTGTGTGGGTTGGTTGGAGGGAGTTAGAGCAAAACAAAGGAAAGGGTAAACACATTCTGTGTAGAAGAGCCATCTTTAGCAGATCATGGTGGCAACATTTCTGCAAGCCTGGCACTCAGGAGGTCAAGGTGGGAAGATTGCAAGTTCCAGGCCAGTTTGGATGACATAGGCAGATCCTGGACTACATAGGGAGATACTGCTTAAAAAATTACTTATATAAAATTCAACCTTTGGATATAAGTTCAACAATGGAGTTGAAGTTAGAGATGACTCTAATCCTTACTAATTAAAAAAGATTCTAGAAATTGTATTTATTTATTTGTTTTGCAGACCAGGCCTCATTTTATATTCCAGGCTAGCCTCCAACTCTTTCTATCTCACTTTCCTGGGATTTTAGGTATGCAACACCAAACCTGGTTTAATTAAGTTTTTTGAATAGTGTTTTGATTTAGATAAACCCGCATTCCTGAATCACAGACTATCTTGTTTAATGTCAGTCAGAATTAGAACCACTAATTCTCTAGAGTACATAAATAAAATGCTGTCCCCAAATCTGGAAAATATGCTTCACTGTCCATTCTTATTCCTAGTATATTAAAAAGTTTCAAAGTGCCTTGCCTGATCACAGAGACTGCTTTGAGGGGTCTAGGAGCCACAGTCATATGACTGACACCTTCTGCCAGGGACCAGGTTGCAGTACCCATCAGCACAATGGTCATAGGCAAGTCTGTGACATGTGGCAGACAAGAGCATGCTCCAGTGACAGAATTACAGAGGAAAGCTCTCAAACCCAGGGCTATATGGCACAATGCACTCTAGAAGGATGGTAGGAATACCTTGGAATAACAAAGCTGTGATTAGAGGTAGACACTGATATTTAACAAATCACAGAAAAGGCTTTTGAGAGGTCCCATGCATGAGTTCTTTGAAGGGCCCACTGTGCAGCACAGGCTGTGTTGAAGTATCCCAGCAGGTGTACACCTTTGATTAGCTTTGATCTTCCCAAACGCCAGGTTCATGGACCAGCCTGAGCTGGAGCTTTTGATGTCAATGACTGAGAGCTTTACATTTCTCTTAAGCTCTTCTACAAAATTATATTTATTTAAATAATTTGAAAAAAAGTGATTTTCTAAATTGGCTTGAATAAACTGAAGTAATAGAAATATCCACTGGAAACAAGCTCTTTCCTTCCTTCTCCTTCTCCTTTACATATCAGAGCTTTATCATCCACAGTGTGAATCTTCATATTCAAATATTAAAATATCTTGATGACTGTCTTAGAGATGCCTAAGATTCTGATACAGTGTCTATGAAGTACATCTCAGGAGTCTTCATGTTAGCCGCAATTTCTGTCACTGGGTTTTTATTATTCATGCTATATGCTACCCTGTCTCATCCCAGTCTCTTCCCCAAACCCCCTATTCACTCCCTCTCCCATCCCTTCAGAAAAGTGTAGGCCTTCCATGTATATACATGGAATATCAAAGTTGCAGCAGGACTAGGCACCTCCTCTCCTATTAAGGATGGATGAAGCAACACAGTAGGAAGAAAGGGTCCTAAGATCAGATAACAGTAAGAGAGAGAGCCACTGCTCCTTTTGTCAGGAGTCCCACAAGAAGACCAAGGCACAACTCTGCAACACATGTATAGAGGGCCCAGCTTAGCTCCATGCAAGTTCTCTGGTCGGCAGTTCAGTCTCTGTGAGCCCCAATGAATCAAGGTAAGTTGACTCTGTGTTTCCCTGTGACATCCTTGGTCCCTTAGACTCCCATAATCCTTCCTTCCTTCCTTCCTTCTTCTACAGGATTTACTAACAAGTGCCTTTCGGATCCAGGTCCAAGACACTCTTCAGGGTTCAGAATCAGATGCTACAACAAGCAAAAAAGACTTTTTTCCTCTGACTGAGACCGAACAAACAAATTCTCTCATACATGCTCTTCTGAATCAGTCTCTTTATTGTTCTGCATCTATTCTAATTCTCCTGTCCTACTTATGATTCCTCCTAACTTCTTCAAGTATCTTCTCTTCTAGCCTAAAGACTTCCTTTTTCCCAGAAGCCTTGAAGCAATGAAGAAATTACAAGAATTACCTCTCATTAGTCAAAAAGCACATTCCTAGAGCAAGTGATAAGGAGCTGAGCTGTTCACCATGGTAACACAAGGGTCCAAGTTTACAGGACTAAGACCATGACCAGAGGGTAGGGGATACAGTGCCCAGTGAGATAAGCTTCAAGATATAGGTCTTTTGTTAACATACTGGCAAACAAAAAATTGGCATGCTTTTCTTAGGGTGCTTTGTGTAGTAGCCTTGGTTGGATGTCTGCAACTCTGACCTTAAGCATTGCTGCAAAATTCCAAACTTATGATCAATTTACAAAAATCCTTTAGTCTAGTTTTAAGCTGCTTTGAGGTGAAAGTGAGCTAAATGTGTGCAGTTAGTCTAAGTAAAAGAACAAGGCAGGTCTTAAACTGTCTATAGTCCTCATGGAACAAATATATCTACTTATGAAGCATATACTAATATATATTCTATATAACAAAATTATATAGCTAAATGCAAAGTCATCTTCCTGACCACCCACAGATATATGTGCCCATAAGCTCGAGATGTAATCAAGAGATTACATATACATATCACATGAGATTACACACTACAATGCAGGTATGGGGGAAACACCAAGCTGCTTTAGTAAAAGTGAGCAACAGTTTTCAGTCGATGGTCCTTCAGGCCTTGCCAGGACAGGGTTAACCTCCATCAGATAATCACTCCTCTGGTGGGCTGACATTTAAACACCAGTTTTCACCTGCTGTAACTCTCATGCTCCCTGACAATTTCTCTTGGTCTCTTAAATGTTTGACTGTGGATCTCTCCATCTGCTTCCATCAGTTGTTGGATGAAGCCTCTTGATGGCAATTGGGCTAGGTAATGATCATGATTATAGCAGAATATCATTGGGAATCATTTCATTGACTTTTTCCTTTTCTGCTGCAAGTCATTTTTGGTTCTATCCTAGGTTTCTGGGCTATCCAGCCTCTGGATCCTGGCCCTCCCGCCATTGACAGTGGCTGGTTTCCTCTCATAGCATGGGTTTCAAGCTGAACCAGTCATTGATTGGCCTCTCCTATAATTTCTGTTTCACCTTTTTCTGAGCCTATCTTGTAGGCAGGGCAAATTCTAGGTCAGTGGTTATGTGGCTGGGTTAGGGTCCCAATCCCTCCACTGAAAGACTTGCCTAATTACAGGAGATGGCTGATTCAGGCTCCATATCTCCCATTGCTAGGAGTTTAGCTAAGGTTATACTCATAGATTCTTTGGAGTTTCTATTGTTTTAAGTTTCTAGTTTATTCCAGAGATATGCCTGACTCCAGTACTCTCTCCCTCCATCCTTCCCTCACCTGATCTCTCCTGTTCCCATGTTCACCCTCTACCTAGACCTCTCCTCCTTCCATTTATGATGTCTAATCTATTTCCCCTTCAGTGAGATTCGTGCCCCCATCCCTCCTTGTTACTTAGCTTCTTTGGGTCTGTGGATAGGAGCATGGTTATCCTTCACTTTATGTCTAATATCCACTTACAGTGAGTACATGCCAAGTTTGTATCTCTGGGTCCAGGTTTTCTCACCCAGGAAAATTCTTTCAAGTTCCATGCATTTGCCAGCAAATTTCATTATGTCATTGTTTTTTAACAGTTGAACAATACTCATTGCGTAAATGTACCACATTTTCTATATTAGTTCCTCAGTTGAGAGACATCTAGGTTGTTTCCAGTTTGTGACTATCAAGAATAAAGCTGCTATGAATTTAGTTGAGTATGTGCCCAGGTGTGGCATAGCTGAATCTTGAGGTTGACTGATTCCCACTTTTCTGAGAAATTGCCATATTGATTTTCAAAGTGGCTGTACAAGTTTACACTTCCACCAGCAATAGAGGAGAGTTTCCCTTGCTCAACATCCTCAATATAATAAGCTGTCATGCATAACTTGTGTTATTGATCTTCGACATTGTGACAGGAATAAGATTGAATGTCAGAGTTGTTCTGATTTGCAGTTCCCTGATAGCTAAGGATGTTAAACATTTCTTTAAGCAATTCTCTGACATTTGAGGTTCTTCTGTTGATAATTCTCTGTTTATATCTGTACCCCTATTTTAAAATTGGATTATTTGGTTTGTTGATGTCTAGTTTCTTGAGTTCTTTATACATTTTGTAAATCAGTCCTTTGTCAGATGTAAGGCTGGTGAAAATCTTTTCTCATCCTGTAGGCTGCTGTTTTGTCACATTATTGTAGTCCTTTGCCTTACAGAAGCTTTTCAATTTCATGAGGTCCCATTTATTAATTGTTGATCTTAGTGTCTGTGTGATTGGTGTTCTGTTCAGAAAACAGTCTCATGTTAGACATCTTTTAAAGCAACAACTCCATGAGGATGATGACCTGTCCAGCATGACCACCAAGACTGTGAAGAGTAGTGACAAGAAGCTGGACAAGTCAAGCCTGGCATCTCTCAGGCACTGCTTGCTAGAGCTGGACATGTGCTCAGATCTCAAGGCACAGCTGTGGGAACTCAGCATCACCATGGCCAACTGGAATTGGTGTGATTGGATAGCTATTATAACTTTTGTACTTGTTCCTCAGCTGAAATCATCCTAGAAAATCCAAGTCTCCATGAATTGGAGGAAAAGTTAAGTGGGAAGCCCATAGGAAGCTCAGAGGAGAATCCTGCACAAGGCAACTTGGAAAAATCATACAAAAAATTAAACAAAGTGCCCCAGAAGCCTCCTTGAGGGCGTGGTCTTCCCAGGTGAAATTGTGAGTAAGAAGGTCTGTGTGAATGGATGGCAGCTGCTCGTAAGGGTCCATTTAGCCAAAGCAGAGCAGAGCAAGTGGAGCACATGGTCAAAACTTTTTCTGCTATGTTTAAGAAGCTTACAGCAAGGATGTTAATTTTGAATTCCCAGAGTTTCAACTGTAAAGAAAATGACTGAATAAAGTGTCATTCATAGCTAAGAGAAAGACAGACAGAAATACAGACAGACAAAAAATGTTCTTATCTGATTAGCCTGTGTGCAAGCACATGGTACATTTTCTTGGTTGATAATTGGTATGAGAGGACTCTCTGTGGGCAGTGCCACCCCTAGGCTGGTGGTCCTGGTTGCTATAAGAAAGCAGGCTATGCAAGCTATGAGGAGCCAGACAATACAGCTGCTGTTGTTTAGGGGCTCAATGGTGATTTGAAATAGAATCAAACAAATGGTGATTCTACTGTTCACATTTAGTTCATCTACTTAGAAATGCTTTTAGCCTTTAAAACTGACCAACCAAGCCAAACTGTGCTTAGAGAAAAGGGACAAAGAATTAACTAAAGCCCCATTGCAACCTCAGATGTAACAACCAAAATAATCACTCATATAATTACAATGGTAATTACTATCAAAGAAAGCGATATTGCCATATTTCTTAGTGTGATTAAATAAGGAAGACCCTATGAATTTTTAAAATTGCTTACATTTTATACTTA
This sequence comes from Ellobius talpinus, assembly GCA_001685095.1. NCBI lineage: Eukaryota > Metazoa > Chordata > Mammalia > Rodentia > Cricetidae > Ellobius > Ellobius talpinus. The sequence continues at coordinate 135 of LOJH01039850.1, read as the reverse complement.
TAATAATATTTAGGTTTTTTTTTTAATAAAATTTGATTGAGCAACAGATACAAATTTTATATTAAGACTTTTGCAGTGTCTACACTGATGTAGGAGTGTCTTCTATCTATCTGTTGCTTTCATTGGTTAATTAAT
>LOJH01039849.1:0-11529 GCA_001685095.1 Ellobius talpinus | reverse complement strand
AAAGATAAATATAATATGCACTCACTCATAAGTGGCTTTTAGACATAAAGCAAAAAAAAAACAGTTTGCAGTTTGCAACCCCAGAGAACCTAGACAACAAAGAGGACTCTAAGAGAGACATATACAGATCTACATAGGAAGGAGAAAAAGACAAGATCTCCTGAGTAAATTGGGAGTGTGGGGGTCATGGGAGAGGGCAGAAGGGGAAAGGGGGGAAGGGAGGGGAATGGAGAAAAATGTATAGCTCAATAAAAACAACAAAAAATTTCTCCATCATCAATTTTCATTCATGCAAAGATGATAGTTTTGTACTAGTTCATTTACCCATTGCTCTAGATCTATGTTCTCTCCACCCATTCTCTCTTCCATGGTTTTTGGACAATGGACATATACTGTGAGTCAGCGACTATGGTGCCCCATGTGATATTTCTTTTGAATGTCTTCATTTTTCACAACAAGGTCCAATACCCAAAAGGGAGTGAGAAAAAAGTCATGAATCATGTATGATTATAAGAAAATAAGCCAGAACATGTATTTTAGATTGAAAATGTGTTGTGAACAGGAAAGGAGGTTTAGTTTTCTTCAAGGAAAAAATCGAGGCAATATTTTCACAGAAAACAAAACAGAGACTCGGGGTTTATAGATTTAAATCATTTTGCCTTCTCTGTGGTTTTAAAGTGATAAAGTAAGAGGCCATTCAATGTTGCTTTATAAAGCTGAATAAGAATTGACACAGGACTTTGGCATTTGATGACTGGTATCCTCCCTGCTCTTAACTTTGTTTCTCCCAGAAGAATGTACCTCACTGAATGGAATCTAAGCCAAGCAAACATATGGCAACAGACAGCATTCAGATGAAGTAATTCTGAAATATGATTTCTCAGAGAATTGCTCTCCCTGAAGACTTTTATAAAAAGATCTTTAAGCTCTAGCCATAAAAAGAGGAAAGAAAAAAAAACTGGAGAAAATGACCCTCTAAAAAAATCTAAGAATATGCTCAATTCCACTCTCTGAAATTAATTCTGGGAAGAGATCCATATTATTTTAGAATAGCAAACAGATTTCTCTGGTGGACTTGTGCCGGGATCTCTTGTGGACCTATGGCAGGAAAGAAGTGGTGTTGATGTGTTATTTTCTGTTGCAGAAGCATGAATAATCCCTCTGCTGACTCAGGAATGGAAGACGAGGCACCCCTCTCTTGCCAGGCTGAAGGTAAATCACCACGCTCTTAGCATCACTGTCGACAAACCCACACAGGCTCAAATGTGTTACCACCAAACAGAATAGTTAGACTCTCATTTGGAAAATAAAAGAAAGCAAAGTAAATCAGCATTATATTATGCAAAATATCTATTTTAAGCATTATAACAATGTAACCAAAAATCCTATATTAATAAAATATGTTGATTGGCTAAACAAATAAGATTTTGTTATGTGGACTTAATGCTCTATTGACTTAATAGACAGGTTTTAATGTCATAATAGATAGCCATGGCATTAACAGCATTAGCAGATTGGCCCTTAAAAAATAGATAACTGTGACACTGATTTTATAGTTTTGCATGATAAACCTTGCTTCTATGATCCCATCTAATCTTTGAAATCATACCATTATTATTTTTCATACAAGGAACCTGAAGTATAGAAAGGTTAAACAATGACTGCAAAGCCATACAGTTAAGATTTTGTGGAGTTAGGATTTAAAGTCAGGTACACTTTCATTTCGTTAATTAAATCAGTAATTTTTTTGAGACATGGTCTTGCTATGTGGGTAAATTTAGCTAACCTGTAACTTGTTTTATAGACCAGATAAATCTTGAACTCAGAGGTTTGCCTTCCTTTACTTCCTAAGGACTGGAATTAAAGGAGGACACCAACGTAGCAGCTACATTTTAAATAGAAAAGAACAATAAAAATCTTTTGAAGGAAGTAGCTCATAAACTATGCTTTGAAAACTAGTCATGGTTTGCTGCATCGCTGATATGTCCTCAAGAAGTGACATCAACGGATGAAGATGTGCAGAAAGCGTTTGTAGGTGGACAGCAGGCACAGATAGACTTTAAAGTAGTCAGAGGAAGAAACCCTACAGCACTCATTGATAAAAAGGCTGACTGCAGGAGGACAATATAAACAGTCCAGAAAGTAGTCCTAGCTTTGAGGAGTAGATAGTATTCCTTGAAGGAAATGACTATGTTATAGGGAGCCAGCCAGAGATGACCACTCTGACACCGTTTATAGTCAGGTGAAAGTCTTTATTCCAGCTTGCTGAGACTACACTAGGGTATTTACAACCTAAGTGTAGCCTGAGCATTTAGAGCAAGAGGCTTTTAAAGGCAAAATTCATGTCCTGGTATCTTGCTCTGCAGCTGCAGAGGGAGGTTTGCACAAGCAGTCAGTTTAACAGAAGCAAAGAGAAGCGATTCGCTGGAAGGGGAGGCTCACACAAGCAGGCAGAGCAACAGCAACTAAGATAAGTAAGCTAGGGTATCTTGACCTTAGGTTCCAAGGAGAGCTGGGTAATGTTTCACAGGATTCCACATCAGGGAGATCAAACACTCTTTAAACCTGAAATGGCCTCAGGAAGAACACAGGATGGAAGAACCTTTGCACTGCTTGCCACGGTTCTATGGCCATGAGTCAAATTGCTGATTTGTCCTGTTTTAGGGGAGCAAAGAATCAGTAGCTTAGTTGGCCACGCCGTTGAGGATACAGAGTCCTGGTGTTAGCCAAGGAGGATAAGAATCAACAGTCTGGCTAATGCCAGTGAAGCTGTCAACCACAGAGATCAGGCAAACAGACTGATAGCAATTATATGACCTATGGTTCCTTTCTTCTCTTTGAGGTTTGATCTGACCCTAGGAAGGTTTTCCTTACTTACCAGATTGGTTGGCATAGAAACAGCAGTTTCTCCTAAAACCATGCAAAGTCCTCCATGTTTTATACAAAGGAAGTCTAGCCTCCTTCAGTTCTGTGGGACTACTTCTGCTACTCAGTCAACTTGGTTCTCCAGCCTGGAAACAGAATTCTCCAAATGACCTAGTTCTAAGTCTATCTGGGAACTAAGTTCCCTAATTCTTGGTTTCCAGTAATCAAGGCTGAGGTGCGAAGGGCACTTCCTGCCCCTTAATGAGATCAAGCACCAGAACTGGGGCCCATTTGACCTTCGTTGACATTGAGTCTAGGCCAATATGAGCTCTTCCCTCTATCCCATTCTAGGTCTGTACCGCGGGGGAATCATAGACCAGTGTGCATAGAGTTGAGGTGTGACTTTCTAGTGAGTCAGAGGAAGCACATTTAGTCAAATCATTAGTAAGAACAATCAGTGATTTGAGGACATGAGGCAGGTACCTTGTCTTTGGCAGGATAGCTCACCATGGGCATAATATTATCCCTGAAGTCTTTTTCCTAGCCAGACTTCTCTACAACCTGATTTATTGGCCCCATCTACTCATCCCTAGACCTATACTGTTCCTCCTCTGTAAGGGACATAGGAGAGCAGAGGTCCACCTGAAAGATACTTTTCCATCCTCTGTTTTTATGAATTCTCAAGTCCAGGTTTGGGGCTGATGGGGATTGTGTATCCCAGGTGGTAGGCTCTGGTCAGTCCTATCTTTTAAAGGATCCGAGGACCAAGCAGCTGTGTTTTCTGTGGGAAGAAGCTTTCCTTGTATGAGTGTGTGGAGGGTAGGCATTCCTGGGTGAGCCAGGAGCTCATCCCAACAAAGGCTGACGGTTCACCTTCCCTCAGCCAGCCAACTTTCTTTACTGTCCTCTATTGGTAGACTCTAACATGGAGTCCGCTAACAAAAGAAAAATCAGTTTGCAGTCCAAACTTCAGAGTCAGAACATGGAAACAAAAGGTGAGTTTGCTGCTTTGTCTTAGCTCTGCCTCCCAGGCACTGGGATGAAAGGCCTCTGCCACCACTGCTCAGCTCCCAAGACATATTTTATCCAACTAGGGCATGCTTCCAAAAATCTACACAGCTTCCAAAAAGAGCGCCACCAGCATGAACTCAACAATTCAAGCACACATTTTATTTCATGGGAACCATTTCATAGTGTTCATATTCGCTTCATATCCAAGTCACAGTGTTCTGACCCTGGCCTTCATGGGTAGTTCCTCAGGCTGTCACATCAAGAAAAACATGCTCTGCACAACCTCAAATGTTGCCATAGTTCAAGACTGCTCTGCAAGTGTCTTCTGATACCCAGAAAAAAGTCTCATAACTGTATTAGATTATTTAAGGAAGCTGTAGAGAAAGGGAAGGTGAAAAGAGAGGTTTGATCTGCCCTTAGGGGGCACCATGTTTATTCATGACAAGGGGACACTTTGTCACCCACGTTGTGGATGGCTAAACTATCTACAGAAGATGAGATGCAGCCCCTTATGGGGGAGAAATGACTTCCATAGTCCGTAATAGAAGCTGGGAAGTGTAGTCTTTCACCAGGAAACTGTCATTCCTAATTCTGAGAGGCTATGAAAAAAATGCAGGGCAGGGGTGTTTCAGCTGTTTTCTGCTGAGGAAAATCTTTGTCAGAGGGGACAGTTCCGAGTCTTTAAAAAGGGGGTCCTCTGGTCAGAGAGTGAGGGAGTCTACGTTTGATTGGTTGCAATGGACCTTGCGCTTGTCATCCTGCAGTCTTGAGGAGACTTGAAAAATAATCACTAGAGGACTGTAAGCAGCAGATTTGGTTATAGAGTAAAACTGAGAGATTTTTCTGAGAAGGTCAGGGATCAAGAGGATTGAGGTGTGAGAGACAGAGGGGGCCAGTGAGAGAAAATGGATGTAGTGTTGATTGAAGGTAATAGTGATTTGTCCCGTTGTTAAGACTGTTGCACCAAAATGAGTTAGCAGAAGTAGCAGGGATCTACTGATCATCAAAGGAAATGAACAGAGGAAAATACAGGACCAAGGTTAAAAAGCACAGCTAGCCCTGGGTAAAGAGGATGAACCCTTCTCAACAGCATCTAAAAGGTCTTTGTGTAGATGTATTGGGGACAAATAGAGTATTGTAGGGTGAGAATCATTGGGAAAACTTTCATGGAGCATTTCGTTTGGGTAAAGGGTATAGTTCAGCAAGTAAAACGTTAAAAAGACAGAGTAAACACATAAGTATAAGGATAATAAAGAGGAAAGGAGTGGTTCAGTAGAGAAGCCAGAGTGGGAGGAAACCTGAAGCCCATAATTGGAAGAGGCTTGTGGTTGAGGTTTTCTATGGTGTCTCTAGTTCCCATTTAATTCAGGTAGGATTTGTTGGTCTGGAAGCAGCATGTTTGTGCGGGAGAGCACAAATTTCACCCCAATAGTTCTAGTCCTTCTTAGTTGAAGAGTACTGCAGCCATCATGGAGTCGAGCTAGCCCTGAAGGATGTTAAACTGATCTGAGCTGGTGAGATAGAAAGGTTAATTGGTGCCAAGGAGGCTTCAGCCCAGCTGTTTTAGTTCTAAGTACCAAAAGCAATGTCCAGGGCAGGAAGAAGAGGAACGAGTTGAATAGCCCATGGCCCGTTAGTCCCCTTTTCAAAGGTCACTCAAAACTGCTTTCAGGGGTCTCTGGTGCCGATCTTTTCTGTAACAGCTTCATGGCTGACAAAATGGCATGAATAGAGCAGCTAGAGGGCCTCAGAAGAGGGTCGCTCCAAGGGAGCACGATAAAAATCAACAACAGTTGGCAAAGATCCAGAACATGCCAAGAGTTAATTGTACAATTTTGTAGGGAACATTAAGAAACAAAGTTGCAAGAGAAAAACTTTTACATTAAGGTTAACAGGAATCAATATAACATATGGTTAAATATAAAGATAACAGAAGGTTAAATGCACTGGCACAACTGACTGGAGAATGAGCCAGAGTTCGGTCGAAGGATGAGGCAACTGTAATTAACTGCTTGTGTACATCAGCCTCTTGAATAAGGAACAAGCACCCGGCAGCTGTGTAAGAGCAGTGAGTTAAAGTCCGTATCAAAGGAATGAATCTGAACAGGAAGAGTCTCAATGGTATTCTTTGCTTTCCCAGATGATGAGCTTTTATATCTTTGTTTCAAATATTAACAAAACCCATTAGTTATTTAATGAACAAAACAGATTGCCTCAAGTAAACTGCTACTTTTGGTTAGAAACAATTTGATAAAGTAAATATTTAAAAATTGGGACTTTTACCCTAAGAACCATATCTAGTATTTGAAAACATGGCTTAATACATCGTTTTGTTAGCACAAAACTATCTACCTATATATAATAAATATATTTTTATAATGTCATCTATGTAAAGAGACAATTTAATTCTAAGTTGTGTTTTTCCAAAAAAAAAGATTTTTAATTTTCAATTGAAAAATACTCCCAGAGACAGTGACTGCCTTGTTTTCTCTTAAGCAGTCCCCTTTCTAGAACACGTGAGAATACACGTTACTTTCCTGAGTCAGTGACTATCATGTCAAGAGTAAATGACTTACTTTATAGTTTTTAAAAATTAGCCATACTAACAGAAACTTTTGAAAATTCTCCAAAACAATTTCATTCCATATTCTCAACCAATAGATGAAAGATGAAATCAGTCATTAATGTCAAACTTGCAATAAATAATTTTCATGTGACACAGACTGAATTGACAAAGATGGTGAAAGCCAACTCTTTACTCTTTTCTGTCAATGGACAAATCTCTAGGTTGGAATATGCATATGCCGACAGCAGAAAGTATATTACTTAACATCATTCCATTAAAAAATATCTTGGTAGTTTTAGAGACATCACTTATAATCAAGATAACAAAATTAAATGAACTGTAACAAATATAGGCTTTTGGAATTTTCTTAGAAAACATCTACAAGACTCACTGCCAAAGCCTGTGTATCCCTTGTAGGCATCAAGATGAGAGCACAGGCATGGCCCTGGAGCTCTCTCCCTGGGTTAAGACTAGATTATGTTCTCAAAGCACCACAAGTGAGCCCAGGTGGGAGAGAACCCTTTTCATCTAAGTCACCTCCTCATGAAGACTCTAACGGCATGGGATGCCACATAATAGAATCCTTTGTTGATTCTTTAGATATAATACTGTCAAAGACACTGTTTGGATAATGACTTTCCAAAGCTGTAAGTTTGATGACACCCTATCTGACATCCTTCTTTAGTGAGGGAATATTAGTAGTTTGAGTGTAGACCCCAGAATTGCTTTTGCCAAGAGGATCAACTGAAAGCCAGGGTAAAGGCCAGGATTGTCATGCAGGTCCCATACGAGTCAGGTGGTTTTCCTACTCTCAGCATCTTTCTGTCAGTTTGGGAGACATAGAGGACAGAGTAATTGCTGTTTGCCTCTCTGTTGTTTGAGTTATTCAGGATGTGGTATAAATTCTGAGCTCCTCCACTCAGAGGCAACAGAATCCATCACCCTGTCACATGAGACATGAGGAATAATTTGTCTTTACATAAAAGGAGGTTTTTCTGATTTGTTCTATATAGCTGGAACTGGTCAGACATACATCAGGAGGTGGTCAGACCTATGCATCCAGAGGCAGAAGCATCAGACTTCTTCCAGGTCTTATTTCCCATTCATCATTGTCCTGTAATGAGGCTAGCATGTAACTTACTCCGGTGGGATGGGGCTCAATCTAAGGGAGCTTGTTCTGCATCCAAGGGAACTATTTGAGCCAGAGGGTTCCTGCCATGTAAGTATATTGTAAATGCATTTTACTCAAGTATTCAATTTTTCATAGCCATTTTATATAGCTAATTTGAATATTATTTTACATTAAACAAACTAAGTTTACTTTGATTTGCTTGTTTCAGATTTAACTTTGAAAACATCGAGAAAAGACTATATAATGGGAAATAAAAATTGGTCTCTCCCTCTAAGCTTGTCTCTGTATAGAAATTACATTTGTACTTAGCATGACTCCAAAGTTCTGATTACAGTAAATAATCTGATCATTTCTAAAGTGACAATTAACTTGAATGTCGTAGTTATCTTTAACAGTTTACAACAAGCTGGTACCTTTTTATGATTAGGATTTTATACCTTTACACCTGTTAAGTTTGAATTTTAAAAACTGGCATGGGAGATTTAAGTGAAGAATGCTTATCATCAAAATAAAATTTTAAAGCATAAATGATAATCTATAGAAAAACTGGGAACCTTATTTTTCTGGATTCTTTCATAGTACACCTTTACAGAATAACACAATTTTTGTATAACTAGGCTGGACAAGGCAACCCAATAGAAAGAAAAGAGTCTCAGGAGCAGGAAAAAATAGAAACACACCTCCTCCCACTGTTAGGAGATAGAAGAAAGTTCCAGTAAACTCTAAGTTAGGTCCAATAGATTACCTTGCCCTGCATTTTGCTATGGTGGATGCCTGGCCTCCCACCTAGAAGGCAGACTGGGTCAAAGCTAGGTAGTACGTTGAGAAAGATCAGAAACAGAGAGAGAAAGGAAAAGGCTGCCTGAGAGACACAGATGGCCCTCTTGGCCTGGTACTAGGGAGTATGAGCCATGGAGGTTTGTCCAAGGGTGTGCTATTTAAAACTTTCTTCAAATTTGGCTTTAAACCATGGAAGTGGTCTTATTCTGGATCGGCAGGATTAACACCTATGACACATGGCATCTCTCTTGGGCCAGACACACTTAGTGCTTGGATTTTTCCTTGAATGTCCAATATCTTGATATCTCTAATATCTAGGAGTCTTCATTATGACAAGTTTCATCTTCACAGCCGAGGAAGCTTATTGTCGGCAAGGGAAGCTGGGAAGTGTAGTCTTCCTACATAGTCCACATAGGCAGTAGACAGAGACAATCAGACTTTGCCACGAATTGTCTGGGCTCTGGGGATCTCTGAAACTTTAAAGCAAGCTTCTGAAATAAACCCACTCTAGCTGCAAAACCAGCAACAGGCAGACCATGCCAAACTCTGCTGCAGCTCAAGATGTAGACAGGTCCCCTTTTATTACATACACATAGCCTTAGTGGTGCCGGTACCTTCTCGGCTGGACCTGGAAGAGCGCTTCTTTAAGGAGCTATTTTCAACTGGGTACACCAAAGCCTTTCCTTTACATGGGGCTCTCCTTCAAGTGGGTTTATATTGGTGCACTTTGGAGCTCTAATGGATGGAGATTTTGCAATCAAGGTACTCTTCCATCATTTCAGCGCAAAGCTCGCCATTTCTCCTTAATGGTATTTGTCTCTTTAGCAATTCTAGATATTTTCCCCCTCAGCTTTAACCAGGCTCAAACTTCTTTCCTCGTTAAACTGGCCATTTCTGTCGACAGATTTAATAGCATGCATAGACCTTTCCTTGTCAAACTGAGCAGTGTTTGTATTGTTTTGTCTTTTTGCTCTCTTTCCCATCCAGACCATACAAGGATAAGTTAGAGGTAGGAGCAACACACTGAAGATTAAATATTGCCCCATGGAGTCTTAAAGGATCAATACTCACCTGACACAGAGGAATTTTCCTTCTAACATTTGTTGCTCTCTCATTCACTCTTATTCTGTGTCCTTAACATCGACCTTCATATTCTGAACTGTGAGAAATAACCATTCTCACCCCCTTTTCTCTGCAGAAACCCTGTTATAGTGATTGGCTAGCCACTTGAAGTTATGATATCTTTGTTAGAATCGCTCATAATAAACCGTGTGATGCTGTATGAAATTCAGTTTTGTAGATAATATGAGAGTACTTTGGGCCAGTTTAAGGTTGACTGATTTTGCAGTTGATGACATCATTGAGTAGCAAGCAGAGCCCTACGGCAATGACTCGGTAGAACTGCAAACACTATTCTCTTTGTTAATGGCTTGGAAAAGTCGGTGCTGACACGTGTAAAAATGTGAATCACACAGTGCTTATACAGTCTCCTCACTGTGTTGGCGTGTTAATAATTCTGCCTGTGGAGTTTTAGCCTGAGAAAGAAAAAGGAATCACAGTATACACAGCAGATGTAAAGGAACACGGTGTGTACGCTTGAAGTTGGAATCTACAACAGAAAAAATTCCAAGGCTTCTACATAGACAATCACCAAAGCCATTAGCACCCAAGCTTGCAAATAGAATCAAATGGTAAAATGTAGCAATCTATACCAGTTATCATACCATCTTATACACTTTTCTAATCCTTTACTCATTTTTTAAGTATATAGCTAACCATAATTCAACTGCAAAAAAATGTAGTAATTACAGGAAATGTCTCAGTCTCTTGGCAAAAACTCAGTAGAATTTGCTCACTGAAAACCTTACTGCACGGAGGCAGAGTGAAAGGGCTACTCTGTAGTGACAAGGTAAGTAAGACCTACTGGCTTCCGTTCAGTTTTTAAGTGACTCTAAGGGAAATTTCCTACCAGGTTTTATTGACTCAATTGCTATTTCTGTTTAACTAGAACACATGATTTTGTAATATATAATGCTGAAGAAGTATATAGCTAACCATAATTCAACTGCAAAAAAAATGTGTGGCCATGTGCTCACCTAACACGGGGGAAAATAATGTGACAAGTTTTAATCAAGAAAAAATATTTTAATGAAGTTTAACCTATGAAAAATTGTTACTCAGAAAGCAATAGTACGTGATTAATATTTAAATTTTTTTACAATAATAATTCTCAGCTGCTAGTCAGCTTTTATAAAATCATAAAAGTACCTTGTGATTCAAAAGCTATCAGGTCTGGGTACTTTATGTTTGTGTAAGGGAGCAGAAGGAAACATGTACATATATAGCTGGGAGTTGTAGTGTATGATATAGTACTAGCGTTTAGGAGGAGAAGGAAGCAGAGAAGTTAGGAGGAAGGCAAGCTGGTTTATATAATCAGACTCTGTGTCAAAAAGAAAGGAAGAAAGAAAAAAGCATACTTTTATGAAAAACTATAAATCAAAGGTTAAAATTATTAGATTTCCTATAGCTCTTTAAAATTTTAAACTCTTTCATATTGAAAGCATTACTATTTATTTATAGTTATTAAAGGATTTATTTAAGAAATGTTTTTAGTGTAGTATATAGCATTATATTAACTCTGAGAATTTATACAGATATACAACATATAATGTAACCATCCCCAACTCTTCATCCTCTCCCAGATCTATTTGCCACTCATTACTTCCTGTTGAGTGGGCTTGAAATCCAATCAGAAAGTGATTAGTCACTGCCATGGCGCTTGTGCCAATATTGCACCCTTGGGCTTATCTGGCCATGTTGGTCACTATTGTAGCAAGAGCTTTCTGCTTCCTGACCACTGAAGTGACCAGATGTCTATCACTTTCGTTGCTACAGGCTGTCCCTGCAGTCAATCCTTTGTTACTCTTAAAGAACCAGTGTATTTCTTAAAACAGGAGCAGAGAAGTGAACCTTCCTTCTGATTGTTTCCGTCAAATATGTGGTTACAGTAAAATAAGAATAATTCTAGGCAGAATGACTTTTATGATGATAGCAGGTATATTGAGCCTTTAATATACTCCAACCCCAGGCAAAGTGTTTTTATTGTAGTGATTGGGGGGCTCAGGCCTGCTTTTCGTCCCGCCCAGCTCCCGCACGGCTAGCTTATACCCCGAAA